>MCJB01049525.1:1229-20061 GCA_002018475.1 Nicotiana obtusifolia | reverse complement strand
GGGGGGGGGGGGGGGAAGAAGTTCAGACTCCTACTGCTCGTACTCCAGAGCAGCAGGTTCACATTGATCAGGTTCCGGGTATAGCACCAGTACAGCCTGTTATTCTGGGTCAGCCTGAAGTCAGGCCAGAGGCAACAGAAGAATAACAAAAGAGACTTGAGAGGTTTAAGAGGTATAGTCCACCTACCTTCGCACAGCTACCGAGGATGCCCAGGGATTTCTAGAAAAAAAATGTCATTGTATTCTCCGCATCATGGGCATTGTGGAAGTGAGTGGAGTTGCCTTTACTACATTTCAGCTGTCAAGAGCAGCGTATCAATGGTGGCAAGTTTATGAAGAGGGTAGACCAGCCAATGCAACACCACTAACTTGGGCTTAGTTTTCGAAAATATTTTTTTTGAAAAGTTTGTTCCCTAGACTCTCTGGGATGCATGGCGCATAGGGTTTGAACGGTTGCGTCAGGGCACCATGACGGTGTCAGAATATTCTATTAGGTTCAGTGAGTTAGCCCGTCATGCACCTATCTTGGTTCCTACAGTTAGAGAGCGAGTCCGCAGATTCATCGAAGGGCTCGATTATGATTTTAAAATATTTATGGCTCGAGAGTTGCAGACTGACATTCCATTTCAGCAAGTAGTAAAGATTGCCAGAATGTTAGAACGTGTTCGAAGTGAGGAAAAGGAGTCAAAGAAGACCAAAAGGTCTCGAAACTCTGGAGGATTCGATGGATTCTACTCTGCAGCTATGACTCATCATGGCGGAGGCCCAGGCAGCTGGTTAGCCCATTCTGCAATTTAGAGTACTCGTAGTGCTCCAGTTAATACTCTTAGTGCACCACCGGCACGAGGTTCTTACAGTGGTTATTTCAGTTATCCAGCACAGACTCAGCACGAGTAGTCGCGACCTCAGAGGGGTTGTTATGAGTGTGGTGATACTAAGCACATCATGAGAGATTGTCCCAGATTTAGGAGAGACGAATTTCATCAAAACACTCAGGCTACATGCTTTATTCCAGCTAATACTCCACGTGCATAGCCATTAGGAGTGGAGGACAGGCGGGTAGAGGGCGCCCTAGAGGGGAAGGCCCAGCCCGTGATATAATTGCTATGAATTGGCCGAGGCCGATACACCAGATGTTGTCGTTACTGGTACGATCTTGATTTGTTATAAAGGAATATTTTCCTTAATTTGATCTGGTTTTGTATATTGAGGTGAGTCCTCCTATCATGCTCCACTTATGGGCGAGCTTCGTAATTATGTAATCTACTTTGTGTTTACCCCTGTTGGGAGATTCTATGGCGATAGTGTCTATCATTCTATTTTGATCACTATTGAGAGCTATAAGGCTAAAAGTAACTTTCTATTACACATTACTGTGAGTTTTGATGTGATTTTGGGATAATTGGTTACAGATTGTGATTTATATGCCCTATCGGTATGGGGTTTCATTATGTGTTGTAAAATTGTTTATCGAAAATTTATTAAAAGAAGAAAAAAGAAACGGAAGGATTTCGATTGGCGCGATGTGCATATTACTTGTGACTCAGAGCTGAGGATGGGATCCTCGCATTTTAATATGAGGTGAAATTCTTAAACCAGGCTACAAGCTGCTGTGGAAGTTATATAAGGACGAGATCTTTATGATGAAAATTTATATGTTTAAAATTTCTCCCTTGTGAAATTAAATTTGTACTATAGTACTAATAGGGAGTCATGCCTGTTAGGCTTATTTGATAATTCTTGTATGTGTTTTTCTGTGCATATTTATCCATTTCGTACTGTAATTATTGAGTTTTAGCCCACGAAGTGAGTTCCCAGGTGGCGTTAAATGCGACTCGAAGATTCGGATAATTAATTACGATGTTTTCATGTTCCTCAAATCGTTGTCAGTATTCTGAAGGTTTGAAGCAAGGCTTAAACTGAGACGAAGTTAATTGTTGGTGCTGTAATTGATTATGGGCAGCTATTGTGGCCAGAGTTATTATTATGGGCCTATGTATGATGTATTACATTATGTGGTTATATTGTGCGAGTGCAGGCACGAGTAGCTATAGTCAGTTGAGACTAATATTGTGTGTTGATGTGAAGAACATGCCTTTTGAAAATGTTTGGAGTGTAAGAAATTTGGTTCTAAGATTAATAAGTATGGATGAAAGAAATAATCTTCAATTGAGATGGCGTTGTCGGATCCATGTTAGATTTACGGTGACATAGAATCACCCTCGAGTGTGTGTGTAATAATACACTCAGCAATTTAATGTCCTCGGAAAGATTCTTGGCAGGTTCGAGGACAAACGTTTGTTTAAGAGGGGGCAATGTAATGACCCGACTTGTCGTTTTGAGAATCAACGTTTTGTTCAGCGACTTAAGGTCTCGATCAACTTCGTAATATGGATTATGACTTGCGTGTATGGTCGAGTTTGGTTTTGGAAGGTTCAAAATTAAATTGGAAGAACAATCCTTATTTTAGAAGCTTAAATGAAAAGAGTTTATCGAAGTTTCACTTTTGAGAAAACGACTCCGGAATGGGATTTTGATGATATCAATAGCTTTGTATGGTGATTTCGGACTTAGACGTATGTCCGGATTTGGATTTGGAAATCCGTAGGACAATTTGACGCATTCTGGTGAAAGTTGGAAAATGGAAGATGTTTAGAAAGTTTGATAGGGAGTTGACTTTACTGATATCGGGGTCAAAATTCGATTCCAGAAATTGGAACATCTCTATTACGCCATTTAGGACTCGTGTGCATAATTTGGGGTCATTCAGGATTGATGTGATAGGTTTCGGCATCAAATGTAGAATTTAGAATTCGTTAGTTTTCATTAAGCTTGAATTGGGGTGCAATTCGTGTTTTAGTGTTGTTTAATGTAATTTGAGGCATCGACTAAGTTCGTGTCATGTTATGGGACTTGTTAGTATACTTGGTTGGGGTTCCATGGGGCTCGGATGAGTTTTGGAAGAGTTTTTGGAAGAGTTTGGTGTTTGGAGCATAAGCATGTAATGATCCAAAGGTCCATTTTTAGTTCTAGAGATCGAAATTCGATTTCGAGACATCCGGAGTTCGATAATGAATTATAGGAATGATCTGGAATGTTTGGTCTAATTTCATCAAGTCGCGCAAGAAACATGAGGTAATTGTTTACGAGCAAAATTGGTATCGCATTTAGCAAATAAGCTCAAAATTGAGTTTCGATTGAACGAATAGGTTCGTATTATTATTTGTGACTCATAAGAACAAGAATCATCGAATACCGAGTTCGGATGATAGAGATATAGCCTTTTTAGTGAAATAATAAAGTGCTAGTGTAAAGAGTTCTAGTGCGCACCTTTAGCGACCAGATTTGGTACTTTTAGCGACGTGAATTGGACTTTTAGCGACCAGAGTAGTGTTTTTTTATTGAGTAGTTTTGTTTTTTTAGCTCATTTCAACATTTTTGGAGCTAGGGAACTCGAATTTGGGCGAATTTTGAGAGAATTTTCACCAAGTGGATTGGGGTAAGTGTTTCATACTTGGTTTCATTATATTTCATGATTCCATGATTATTTTCATATTTTATTAGTAAATCAATTGGAAGAATATGGGATTTTTGCAAAATCTTTCAAAAACGAAAATTTATGATTTGGAGGTCGATTCGTTATTGAAATTTGGTAAATTTGGTATAGTTTGAACTCTATCGAAATGGGTGTTCGGATTTCGTGAAAATTCTATCGGGTTCCAAGAGGCGGGCCCCGCGTTGACTCTTGGTTGACTTTTTAATGAGAAATTTTAAGTTGACGTTTTATTATCCGGAATTATTTCTGATGAATTTTAATGAAGTTATACAATTAATTTGGATAGATTTGAGCTGTCCAGAGGTCAATTCAAGCAAGAAGGCTATTTTGGAATATCGGCATAACTTCAAAAAAGTAAGCATCTTGCCTAACCTTGAGAGGGGAATTACCCATGAGGCATTGAGTATTATGTAGAAATTGTATAATTAAAAACCATATACGCGAGGTGACGAGTACGTACTTGGTTTATATGTGCAAATTACATTGGTTGAAATTCGTAAAAGCCCTTATGTATTAAATTGGAAAATTGTTGGAACATAGTAAATTCTTTATTTGTCATGCCTCATTCCTTATTTGTCGAGGTTGTTTTTATATGATAATTTGGTGTGATTGCCACTTTGATTTTTATGTGAAATATCGTGATTAGTTGGGTTGATATTTCTTGAAATAATTTCATTATGGATTTTTCATATGCAAATAATTAATTAAATAAGTTTAAAAAGAGGTATTAATATATTTATCAATATGTGGCTTAAAGAAGGTGTTGTCCTATGCTGAGTTACTTTTCCATCTGTGTTGTTGTTTTTGAGGTTTTATATACATTTTGTGGAGCCTTCGGCTATTTGATATTAAATTAATTGATTTTTGTTGTATCTTTGGAGTTGGTTGTGGCCGGAGGGCAAATTGTGATATGAATTATTGTATTATGTTGTCGTTTAAATACTCTCCTTGATGTTATTTATGCTTCCTACCTTGCTTGTTAATGATATAAATGTGCTTGGTAAGAAGAGTGTAAAGCTCGAAGGGTGATGCAGTGTCATTTCATATACATTATCATGTGAGGGAGAGTGTAAAGCACGAAGGGTGATGCCGTGCTATTTCAATTATATTATCATGTGAGGAAAGGTATAAAGCATGAAGGGTGATGTCGTGCCATTCATATACATTTACATGCACGAAGGATAATGTCGTGCCATTTCATATACATTATCATGTGAGGATGAGAATAAAAGCACGAAGGATGATGTCGTGCCATTATTTTTATATTATCATATATTCATGGCACGAAGGGTGTTTCCGTGCAGGCGAGGATAAGAGACATACATTATGTATTAATATCTTTTCATTGTGTATACATTCATGCCTTTATCTTGAGCTGTTATTGTGCACCTGTGTTTTCTATGTGACTTGTAGTCGTTGTTGCTTCCTGTGCGCCTCCACTTTATTTCTTTTATTGTTATTGGCATTTCTCTCATCTAGTTGATACCGTTATATGTATGCTCGGTGAGAAAGAGATAAATGCACAAAGGGTGTTGCCGTGCCAATTGATTTGACTATATATAGATATTAGATGAGAATGAGACAAGTGCACGACGATATTACCGTGACATTTGATGTGATATCTTGAATATATTTTTCGCACCAGAAAAGTTAAATGAGGTGTCACATAATGACTTTTACTTGAAATAATTATATTCGAAAGGTATTTACTTGAAAGAATTATATTCGAAAAATATTTATTTGAAGAATTATATGCGAAAGATATTTACTTGAAAGAATTATATTCGAAAGGTATTTACTTGAAAGAATTATATTCGAAAGATATTTATTTAAAGGATTATATTCGAAAGATATTTATTTGAACGAATTATATTCGAAGGATATTTATTTGAAAGATTTATATTCGTAAGATATTTATTTGAAAGGATTATATTCTAAAGATTTCTAATCGAAAACCTTGAAGATAAAAGATGTATATTTTGAAAGACTTGATTAATTGGTTGTGCTTGTGTTCATTATTCCTTTGGATAATATTTATGGTGTTCTTGCTGCCTTGCTGTTCATATCACTAGTTGATTGTTGTTGCTATCACTGCTATTTATTTTCTATTATTTTTGTATGATGTATTGCACGGGTTAATTGACTAGTAAGTGTCTTGATTGTACCTCATCACTACTCCACCGAGGTTAGTTTTGATACTTACTGGGTACAGCCTGTGGTGTACTCATATTATACTTCTACACATTTTTGTGCAGAGCCAGGTATTGGAGATATCGGACTCAGGCAGAGTTAGTGTATTGATCGCGAGGATTCAAGGTAGAGCTATTTGGCCGTTGCAATCCCTTGGAGTCTTTTCATTTTATTGTACTGTCAACTCTTATTCGAACAGTATTATATATTCAATCCTTGAGATCATTGTATGTATTCAGTTAGAGTTCTTGAGTCAATATTACCAGTCTTGGGAGGTTGTTATAATTATTTCCGTTGTTGATTTAGACATTTGTATTAAATTATATGTTTCAAAAAAAAAAGGCTCGAATTGTAATCGGCTTACCTAGCCTCTGAGACTAAGTGCCATCACGACCCCTGTGGTAGGATTTTGGGTCGTGATATTAAGCCACTGAACGGAACGCTAATACTCAAAATGACCAGTCGGGTCATTACATAAGGACAAACATTCAATCCAATATATATGCTTGTCACATACATAAAGAGATATAATAATAGAAAACAGCAACAAACAATGACATAGTGTAACTGAGGAATAACAGTAAGTAAAGAGATGAAGGGAAAGAAGTGACTCTAGGAGGTTTGGGCCTCAAAAGGAAGGCCCGGCAGTAACAAACGACGAGCGACGGAAGATCCTTGGACCACAGTAGAGTTGGACTTGTGCCTGAGTTCTTAAAGAACTCAACAGGCGCAAATCATTTGTACACGCCCAAAAGTCAAAGAGAAGATCATTAGGATAACATTATTGTATACATATCCATTTGTAAAGTTCTCAAACAAAGACTAAAAGAAATCACTGACAGTGTTTAAAGACCAAGGGAATCATACTAAGCAAAGATTAAAAGAAGAGATTAATAATAGTACCTAAATGCTAAGGGAATCATGCTAATGTGGAGGTCGTGTATAGTGAACGACCCACATTGAATACCTTTCGTTGCCTTTAAACACCAAACCCAAAGATAGTAAAAAGTGTCAATGAATTAAAGGCTAAGGAGAGAGTTCTACTCAAGGCTGATGCTACCTTTGAATCCCCCGATACTTCAAAGTTCCCAAGGGTCTCAAGGCCCAAGGCAATGTTTGTGTCAGGGAGAGCAGCCCAACCTAGAGTTAAACTCTACTCCCAAATACCTTTAACCACTAACGACTAACTCTTCCCTATAGGTTTGAATGCCAATGAGGCCCTCTCAATGCAAACCACCCATTATGACATTTCCTACCACAGGAGCCTACTTTCCTTAGCAGAATAACGTAGAAATAGACACATAGAAACAGTCCCTACACTTCAGCATTAAATAAGTGAAGCACACATATGAACAGGTTTTGAAAATCAGACTTCTAGGCATATATGGCAACAGGAATACTTATGTTGTTATTGTTGAAAATGACGCGAAAGAAATCATATATCTCATAGACAAATAAGGCACATAGTTTGGAATTATAATAGCTTTTGGATACAGAGACTAATGCCTTAACATTGGTCATAGATGAGCATGCACTTAGGTTAATGACATTACTTGAATCCCTTCAGATCAATAATACATATTTAGATAATGACACGGGTAGGCTATTGCATTCAACCAATAATAGTAGAAGGTTTCCCTTACAGCAGATTCAATCCAGAATAACAAAGGAAAGAAAAGACTGAGTGTAAGTTTAAAGCAATGTTCAAAATGTGAAGTCATGAAGGATAAGCAAAGGTTCATAACAAACTCCCTCACATACAGAGATTTCTATCAAGATTATGACTTCACAAGACAAGATGAGTCTCAAACATTGAAGAATCAGGTTGTTGGTATCATTAGGGATTAAGGATAGGGGAGACATCACACTTAACAGACTCAAATTAGCTACACATGATTAGTTGAATAGTTAAACATGATGAAGTCATATTCAGATTACATAAATAATAAATAGGGCACAACTATAGTCTGACTCGCAGGAGATAGATTGATCATGAGAAAATACTACTTATATTCAAAGGAGAATCCGTCCCAGTAGGACAG
Source organism: Nicotiana obtusifolia (assembly GCA_002018475.1). Lineage (NCBI taxonomy): Eukaryota > Viridiplantae > Streptophyta > Magnoliopsida > Solanales > Solanaceae > Nicotiana > Nicotiana obtusifolia. The sequence continues at coordinate 12,273 of MCJB01049525.1, read as the reverse complement.
TTCACAAACTAACAGTTAGATATGGATGTAAAGCACTCATGACGAGGATTCAGAGGATATTTAAGGACTAATAAACATTTATGAGAGCTTCTATGAACACTCAGGTTTCATAAGTCTTAGCCTAGTGAGGCAGGGTTATTCTAGGTATTTCATATATATCCTAGCTAAGGTTATCTGACAACATCCCAAATTTAATATGCTAGAACCTAAGGAGCATGGCATCCTAAACATGAAGACTACAATAACAACCCCAAATATAGCATGATAGAACTCAAGAATATGGCATGATGAGCAGAAAGGGCTAGATAGGATAGCAGAACTTAGAAGGATGTTGCAGGTTAAACACGATGACTATAGCTGAACCTAAATGCAGAACTCAAAAGAATATAACATGATGAATCATGAGAACTTATAATAGAACATAAGGTGGAACAAAATTCAGAATACAACATTAATTGCATGAAGGTTACAACAGAGCATTAAGTGGTAAAACTCAAAATGAAACATGAAGATTATAAAAGTTGCAACAGGACATTAACAGAACTCAAAATGCAACATGATGAGCATGAAAGTTGCAACAGGACATTAACAAAACTCAAAATACAGCATGAAGATCATAACAGAACACTAGAGTAAGGTCTGAGGTAGTAGGCAGATATGAGAAATCGTCAGGTTGAACAACTTAAACACATAGGCTATTCAATACAAAAAATGAGTTCATTAAAGTCACACAGCTACCTAATTAGCATTAAATAAACACAACAACTTATCATAGATCATTAACAAGTCATAGTGCACCAAAATAAGCAATTAAAGGCTGAATGTATATTATAGACTAAGCAGTTAACCAAAAAAAAAATATCGCGTTCATGATTTTAAATTAAGCAATTAAGAGAGAGGGGATGGAGGCATACTGATCTCATCTTGGGCAGCAAACCAAACAAAAGGTTCTTGTTTAGCGGTATAGGATCAAGAACTCACCCGACAAAAGCAATACTCAGAATCAAAGAGAAACCAGAAACTAATTAGAATCCTAGCTCAATTTACTACCTAGAACTAAAAGCGAGATTTTTTCTAAGTAATTTCGTGATAGCTTCTTGTGCCTATTAGCTCTGTCGGTTGAAGGTATTAGGTTTTCTTGTTGTGTTAGATCTTGTTGGTCAGAGCATTGAAAGTCCCATTTTATAGTGCCATTAATGGCTTAGGTTTTAGCAGATTTCAAATTCAGTAGTGAAAGATGACGACTACTAGATGACGCAAGTATAGGCGAGTGAAAATCAGAGAGACAGAGGGGGAAATCGTTAGGGATTTACCTGAGAGGAGGGAATCTAACTGTTGAGGTACGAGAGACCACTGGTCAGAACCCTAATACCCAGAGGTCATTGCATTTGACCTCTGGGTGTCGAATATGAACATTGAAACCAGCTAGCATCTCAGGCTCTCTTTGATTTGAAAAGACGGAGGAGGAGATCTGGCGAGTTGAAATTTCACCTTTTTGGTCTGACTTCTTCAAATAGGGCTATTGAGAATAAATGATGAAAATGGAAAGGGAGTAATGAGTCTCGTAGTACAGAGATAGAATGGATGGCTATGCATCCCATGGATTTGAAAACCACAAATGATTTGAAGTTTCATTTTTAGGTTGGGATTTGAGTCTTAAAGGCGAAATGAGCAAAGATTCTGTGAGAATCAGGGGTAATGAAGGCAGAAGGAACGTTTTTTGGTCATGATTCATGACCTTGCACTAATTAGTGCAAGGTTTTGGTGATTGACGGGTCTGAGAGTATGAGAGAGATGAGAGAAGAAGGGGAAAGAGAGCGGCTGAGTATTTGGAGTGAATGATTAGGGTTAGGGGTATTTGGGGGTTGTCTCTAGGTTTAAGAAAGAAAGATAGGTTCTGGCCCGTTGGATTTATTGATCAACGACCCTAATAATTTGTGCATTAAAGAATAAAAATGTGAAAAAGTCATGGTCGTTGGATCGTTAGATTTGGACGGCTGCGATCAAGTCTAGTGGAGTACTAAAAAAGTTAAAGAAAAAATGAGGATAAAATGCGAGCCATTGATCTAATAGATCAATGGTCCAGATTCAGTGTGCTTTCTTTGTGGATGAGAGAGGTAAGTGATGTGGCAGAATACGATTGGATTAGGGAGAGTGACCCGGATTGCCAAGATGGAAAGAGATGGGGTGTTTGGATTGGGTACTTTTCGGATTGGGCTTGTCTTTTGGGCTGGAATTGATTTAGGAAATAGCCACTTGTATTTTAATTAGGAATTGCAATTGTATCATTTTAGTCTTCTAATCCTTTTAAAATTAATTTAAATAAATTTAAAATTTTTAGTAAAATGTAGTAAAATTATAATTACCAAACATACTACTAATTATTTATAAAATACTTTGTCTTTTAAATTATAACACCAATTTCGAACATAATAATCTAATTAATCAGAATTTGAGAAATAATTCATGAAATTAATTATAAAGCCTAGATGGTGTATTTTAGAAATTTTCTCAATGATAAAAAGTAGTAAGATATTTATAATTACATAATGTTAGTACTAGATTATTAATTTCAAAACTAATATTTAATCAATTTTGTAAAATATTTATTTATTGATGGAAAAATACTTTCAAACATTCATTGTAAATTATTAAGTATAAATAAATTAATTTTAAAAGGAAAGGTAAAAATTGACCGTCAATACTTGGTCAAATTTTTAATATTTTGACTTTTTGTCTGGCTATATACTGACAATAGATGTCGAAAATTCTCATGCGCGAAATTTTCTGCCAATCGCATGCCTGCCCAGTCGGAACGGGTAGTTGAATAATATTTAAAAAAATACAAAAAAGAAAAAATCTAGATCTTCAAACTATAATAATCGTATATGCGGACTTGCAACGATTTTCTTGTAGTGATAGACAAGATAATCTTGATTAAAAAGATAAAACTATTGCGATTACGAACATAAACAAAATGGAGACTTTAGTTATCATTTGAATTCCGAGGGAAGCCAAATCACATTTTAAAAAAATGATTTATTTCAAAGTAGTATCCTAACCAAAAAGCAAATTACTAAGTAGTGTTGGGAAAGAGAAGAAATCATTTTATGGAGAGATCTTTATTCACAACCACCATCTCACCAAACTTAATGATTTGCACTGTTTCCGCTAAATTACAAAGGCAAAACCCCATGTGACTTCTTATCTATATATCACAAACAACTTAGAAAACAAAATGAAATAGAAGTAGGAATCAAAATTGTGGTCCTTGGCTTCCTTTAGGGCATGTCTACATTTCATTGTTTGTTAACCACAGACAGAACTATCCAAAGCTAAAGACAAAAGGATGCTCTCAACTGATTCCAACAACCTACTAATACAGTTAGTCCACTCTACGATAACACTCATATATAATAGTTATTCATTACAAAAGTTAAGTTTTCTTCAAAATTGACTTTTTAAATTATATTTTATCTTTCTATAATAGCTTTTTACCTATAACAACAACAACCATATTTATAGCAAAACGTTCTTTGTAAAATTACTCTATAACAGCCATATAGAATCTTTAAGATTACTACTAATAATTCTAAAAATACACACACAATCTTTTCTATTAAACAAAGTTTATGTCTTGCATAATATATAAGATTTGAAGATTTGAAGATTTCCACATGTTATCTTTTTTACTGGACAAATTTCAAAAAAATTTTAGATAGAAAATTTAACTGTTAAACTTTGAGATTGTCTTCAAGGAAAGCTATTGGATACCTTTTTGCTGAAAACTTTGACACGAATCTTCGCCAATTCAAGTATTATATTAGTAAGAGAATGAAATATATAAAACAAGCTACAATTACAAAGTTCTTCCATCAATCTTGAAAGAATTTATTTTTCTGGGTAGCTTTGAAATGTCTACCTTAGAGTTTAAATATGTATAGATTTAGTTATAAATTTATTAATAATGTATTAGCTTTCTTCAATATTTAACTAGTGAAATATGCATATTTTTAAGATTTTAAATTTGAATAGTTTTCTTATATTTTATATGTAACATTAGAAAAAGGAAAAATAATTGATTTTTAGATAATTTTATCTATAACGGTCAAAAGAATATTTAATGTCAAATAATATTATAGGTGTATAATAGATATTCATTATAAAAGTCAAAAAAATATTAAAACAAGTAAGACCGTTACAGAGAGGGTTGATTGTACGTACATATACATTTACTGGCCAATTTGTTAAAGAAAACTTATCTGAAAACATATCATTATTTGATAATAAAACAACTTATTAGCACCAATTCCAATTTCATTTAAGTATTGTCAGAATGTGATAGATATAATATGAAACAAAGACATATACTATAGTTATTTACGTCATTCAAAGAGAAGAAGAATCGAGGGTACTTAATTTAGAATTTTCCAAACTTTAATTTCAGAAATCGTAGTTCCCTTCAAGAAATCCATCCCTTCCATTCACCTCTTAAAAAATGGAAAAGAAATAGAAACAGAGGGAGAATGAGGAGAAATTAAATTGTAGTTTTATCTCTTAAGAAGAAGTTATGGTCTATCTAAACCTCACCCTCGAAAGGTAAACTTAATTTGAGAGTCGATCTGAAAATTGAGAATTTGAAAGTTCTGCAACTTTGATGTTATTCAAGAATTTAGTTCCCTTTTCAGGAACTCCCCATCTTTTAAAAAAAAAAAAAAAGGTTTAGGCAACACGATTTTAAAACAATACCTTGATGCACAAAGCCCCTATTAGTCATTAACTAAGGAAGGATCCTCAAGAAAAGCACCTAGCTGGCAGGAATGCAGTTAGGCACTAATTGCAATATTTTTTATATAATTATTTTACATATAAGTAATTCTAGATCAATTTCACAAAAAGTATTAATTAGTAACCTAATAAAATTTTAACTTGTTATAATCTATCTATCTCTCTCTATCTATCTATCTATCTATCTATATATATATATATATATATATATATATATATATATATATATATATATATTATAACATTCCACGCTAAATATTGAACGACAAAAATATCCTCGAAATATTGATCGACTTTTATATCCTTTCTTAATTAGACATCTTTCTAATATTAATGTACAAAAATGAAAAAGTATTCCATTAGTCGCTGGATCCAAGTCAAATACGTCCTTTATTTTAGTTTACTGCTTTAAATAGATTAATCTTAAAAGTCAAATAAATTTAGGAGTCTTTTATGTTAAAAAGACATGTAATTGGATTGGAATATTGATTTGAAAACAAACATAAATCATATTATCTACCAAACGTCCATTCTTCACAGGGATGTAGATTTTGATATATGGGAACTAGATTTGAATGGATGTTTCTTTCCAGTTTGTGAAAATTGGATTATTATTTTTTATTGTCAATGTTATACAGAGATTGTGAAAACTAAACTTTAGTACGTTCATCATCATGAGGCCAATGGATATTAATATTGTAGTTTCTTCATATTTTATATATGTTTTTTCGTATATAGTGGCTACTCTAAACTCTGAAATATAACTTTGATGATTTTAAAAAATCTTGTGCATAATTGAGTCGCTTGGACTGGTGTTGCTTTTTTTTTTTACGATAAGGTGGAAATTACATTCATGAATGGTTTTCAATATGGGAAAGTCTTACCAGAGTTGAATGCAGTTACGAAGATCGATCAACCGAAAGCCAAATAGGTAATACATTACAGAGGATTTTATTCTTTTGATTTTTTTTCTTTCTTCAAGGAATTCTTCAATGGAAAATAAAAGTTAAATCTTTCAGGTAAAGATAGCACTTTTTTTGCAAGTAATTGCAGTTGACAAAGTGTTAGCTTTGTTTATGATTTTTCTGAGTGTTATTGGAGAAAAGTTACTCTTTTAGTGATTGGCAAACTGAATTTACAGTTATGTCTAAGGTTTAATCTTCAGGTTACATTTTTCACATGTATTTTGTGAAGATGAGCCTATGACCTATTATAAATGTGACTTTAGTAATATAAAACGTTCTCACTAAATATCATTAACATATACACAAGAAGTCAACGAAAAACTTTATAGGTCATTTTCTTCTATTTAAAGTAATTTATCTTAGAAATCATTCTAATTTCTGTTATACATTATTATTTTATAGTATGATTTACATCTTTAAGTTCGGCTTAATTAGTGTGTTAGAAGCGACAAGAGATATACGAGTTGGAGAGAAGAGTATAAAAGAAAGAAACTAGACTAAGATTATATATCATCATATGCATAAATATGTTATCATTCTGTCATCGAAGAAAAAAAGTATTGGCCATAACATATGAATAATATGTTCTTAGTACTAAAATTTTTATTTAAGTAAATTTTCCTCAACGATTTTCTTTATAATTTCTGTTGCAAACTTTTCCCTTTATTTATGCTCAAATTCATATCTACAGAATATATCAATCTCACTATGGATTGTTTTTCTTTTCAACCTATGGATGGATTTACATCCAGAAAATTTATTGAGTTGAAAAATTCAAATAAAAAATAAAGAAAATTAATGGCCATTTATTAATTTAATTTTTTGTTCCTTCGTATAAATAATGGACTTAAAATCTACGTGCAAAGCACGTACACAGAAACTATTATATATCAAAGAGGGAATGAAAGAGCTGAGGTGGCACCTCTCTTTGGCCATCTATAGTATTTATCTAATTTCTGATTTTTTGGCCTTTTACCTTATTTATTAATAAAAAAATTCAATATATTCATGAAGTTACAGCATAATTTAATGTGTATTTACAACTGTAAAATAAATTCCAATGAGGACAATGATGAATTGTGAAAGCAACAAAGAGGATTGTCAGATTTTACCATCTTCTTTTCTTTTTTCCCCCTTCTTTTAGTTAATTACCTCTTCTTTGAATCCCTTACCTAATGTTTCAGTTATAAAATTAAGTTTCATCTTTTAGAGGAAGACGATTAGGAAAATGAAAGGTCAGAAAGTCCTATTCCCCTATTTAAGGTGTTTACACACGGTAACTCTCAAAAATGAAACTGAAAAGGGTAAATTAAGCGTTCCCTATTTCTAAGTCTTTGTTCATATTTAGTTTCTATATATATGAGGATGTGAACGCAGGTTGTTTGGAGTGGTGATTTTCCGTAGTTTACGAAGTATGTGAAACGGGTTCAACATGGCAGTAAAGAAGGTGCAGAACTATCATCCTTACCAGTGATTTTAAAAGTGTAAAGTCAAGATGACCTCCTTCATCTATTAAATGTGTTATATACTCCATGATTCACCTCTGTAAAGTTAGTAGTTTATTTCTACTATATAAATTACGTGGCGTAGCACTGTCATTTAGGGGCTCTAATGTTCTAATTTTGATTATATATAACTGAAAGCCGAAAGCAAGCTTGCGCGAATTTATCTGTAATATGTGTAATGAAGAGGATACTACCTATGCATCAGAGATATATATAAGGGTAACCGCTTTCTACTATTTTATTTCCTCTGCTGAAACTTTTATGTTCTTTCTTAAAATACAATTTGTATTTCATGTTTTCAAGTAAACATCGGTGTTGTCAATGCCAATCTAAGTAAGATGAGACTTGCTGAGACAGAGTTATTGGTTAATCCATGACTAACGGGCCACAACTCTCAATTGCCCTGAGCATTAATTTTCTCTTAAATTTTGCTTTTATATATATATATATATATGCACATTCAATTTTTACTCCACGCTTTTGGAATAAAATGTTGCATTCCTATACATTTCGGGAAGAGTTGAAGAATGATTGTTCTCAACGTTTTGCATTAAGTAACTCAAATAGGCATGTTGTTGTATCTTTAACTTTACCGAGTAACTATGGGGCATTGACAACGAGATGAGGAGGGTATAATTTTTTTTATTGGTTGTGCTATCAATTAATTTTTGATTAATTCTTGAGCATATTTTCATGTAGGCTCTGCAATGTTAAACGAAAAACAGTTATTTCTTTTTCTTTTTTAAATCTTCTTCCAGACGGAGTGGCCTCTAGATTCCCATTCCCTCCCAATGCACAAGGAAAAAGAAATGGGAAATAATTTCTCATTTTTCTTCGCCTTTCACCCCTATTTTAATTTATTTTTAGGATTATGTAAAAATATGAGTTTCTACTGTTACTGCTTCAACCTTTCCTGCTGATCAATTTCTATGGCGTGTTAACTTATTGAGATAGCTCTTTTTTTTTTTTTTATTGTATCTTTTATTAATAGGAAAAATAAGTCTTGGGTCTAAGGAGAAAAAATAATATCTCTTCTATCTCGATCTAATATATGAAATGATCATTTTTAAATTCACTAATATACCTAGTGGTGAAGCCACATGGTCACAACTGATTATCCTTCGTCAAAAAATTACATTGTGCATATAGGTAAAATATTACGTTTTAGAGGTATATAACATATATTGAACATCCTTTGTCGGAAATTTTTTTCACTTCTTTCAAATTTGAATACTCTTCAAAAAATTTCTAACTTCGCCGCTGAATATCCGCACAAGCGCGGGCAATTTTACTAGTTTGTAAGCTAAACCTCAATGATAGTGTAAATCCTTTATACTATTCGAGTATATAACTGTTAGAAGTCCCACTTCAGCTGTGGATGTAGTAATTGGTCTTCTTATATAATTTTGGTTAATCCTCACCTTTTAAATTAATTTGTTGGATTGAGTTAGCTAGATTCGATGTTCATTTCTTTATCATAGTATAAAGGGACTCACCTAAATTCTTATTATACCCAATATTAAACCCACATGTGATATTGTCCATGCTCCAGATGCTCAGTCTCTAAGCTGTGTGAAGAGGTAGCAGAAGTCCCATAAACTATGAATAGAATAATTAGTTTCTTTATATGGTCTTGAAAAATTCTATCTTTTGGGGTTTAAGTCAAGTCTGACGTCCGCTCCTTTATCATTAATTTATTTTTCTTTTTTAAATTTGACTCGTTACCAAAAATAACTACTTCCTCCGTTCATTTTTACTTGTCCAGTATACTAAAAATACATGTTCATCTTTACTTGTTCATTTTAGCAAATCAAGAGAAAGACAATTTTTTTTTCTTGTTTTTACCCTTATCATTAGTTACTCATTTTCAAAATTAATTTTCAAGACTCTTTGAAATACTATCATTATAAGGAGTTATAAGACAAAATATATACTACAATTATATTTTTTAAGGGGGGTAAAAGTTTAAATTGGATAATTAAAAATAAATAGAGTACATAGGAGGAGCGAAAGTATGATCTTGGAGCGTTGAGTCTGTCTAGGAAAGGGATATGACCTGGTAAAAACTTATCGATAATTATACCAAATCTTACCAATACGCAATAATTAAGTAACAAATTGAGATGGAAGTGTGTTTTAATTAATTATAGTTTAATAATAATTATACATGCAAAGATATATTATATATTTATTGAATCGGTGTAAATATGAATAAGTATTTATCGACATGACCATATGCCATTGCCAGGCGCATTCTGTCTTTCTTACCACCCCTACTTAATATTTAATTAGTTAAAACTACCCCTCCCCATCTTAATTAATTGATTAAATGTGGATACATTATTTCTGTTTTGATTAAAGGATCTCTTTTATTTGCTATGTTTATCCTAGGGGTTTAAATGTTTCTTAGCTAGTTCCATAAAAACAATTCATTGGTACTGACTAGTTACTTATTACCATGCAACAGATAGTATCGACAACCAAGCCACCATACTTTTTGCATCCATCGCCAAAAGATAATTTTATTGGGACCAATCTTCAGTATATCAATTCATCTTCTTTTTGGTAAACTTTTAAGAGGTTGGAAGCATTCCTTACTAGCTATATATATTTAGTATAGTGCTAGAGAATATACTCTTCTTGTTTTGACACTACCATTTTCCAGCAATTACAGTTCATTGAGTTGCTGTCAAGTGTTTTCGACTCAAAGCATATGTATTGTGATGGGCTGTTTTGACTTCAACGTGACCTTTTATTTTAAATAACTTGTAATCTGAAGAGAAGAAATTGACAGATCGAAAAAAAATCTTGGTAGACTAATTAATAATTTAGGTTGAAATTTCATCTAAACTGAAAATATTGTCGTCATACATATATGGAGCTTTTTGATTGGGTCCTTGGTGCATTTTTCTTTTTGTCTTTACCTCGTTGAGATTAATGTAGCCTGTTTTCCTTCATTTATGTATTATGTTTTGAACATTTCACATACTTATCAAATGGTGCATCAAAGTGGGTAAATTGAATATCCAATAAACGTCAAGGAGAACTGGAAGGCCCCAAAACTTAATGGTCCAAACTTGAAATCTTTCAGATCTACTGTACAACTGTTGCACTTTATTTTTTGTTAAATGCGGACCAATCAACTTTAAGTAACCTTGTAATTAAGTATAGGAGGGTAGTTATTATAAAAGACGTGAACCTAAGTGGTCCCCTATTCATTTCATTTAAAATATGTAACTCAATTATATTTTTTTTGGTCCATTTTAATTGATTTTTTAGATATCAAAAAGGAATTAACTTTTTTTTTTCAAAGTTGCCCTTGGAATAAAAGCCTAGGAATATTTGTTATATTTTCAATGAACAAATTAAGGTTACTATGATTAATTTTATTGTTAATTACTGTTAAAAGGTAAATTCCGTAATATATATGAAAACAATAAAAAAATCAAATAAAGTAGATCGGAGGGAGTATGGTTTAACTGGTAATGATGTGAGTAATTTCAATAAAGATAAAAAAAATATTAGGTGATATTTTATTTTTCTAAGTTTAGATCACAAAATTATCTGACACTTATGTTGCTAAGAGATAACAAATATTCCGTGAAATAGTCATATCGATACATGCAATGAGAAAATACAGCTCAATTTGAAACTAGAAAAAGGGAAAGAGGGGAAGAAAGAGAAAAAGAAAAACAAGTTAGTGAAGGCAAGAAGTCAATGCCAATAGCTGTAAGAAAACGGGAATAAAATTATAAAAAAAAAAAAAAAAAAAAAACAACCATTAAA
>MCJB01049524.1:56488-70022 GCA_002018475.1 Nicotiana obtusifolia | reverse complement strand
GGGTTTGGGGGGGGGGTTGAATTAATATTTAGTCTAAAGCATGACTTACAAGTTGACTTCGATTGATGCAACAAACTTTTCACTAAAAGTACCTTCTCTTTCATTTGGGATCACTGCCACTTGGTGTTTTAAAGAGACGTTTTATAGTGAGGAGATCACATAATTTTATAACTTATTTCCTTACTTAAGAATATATTTCTTTTTCCATATCAGCTAGAATAAAAGGTTGTATAAATGTGGATATGTTATATCTAATTCAATTCTTTTTTAAACTAATCATCTTACAATAAATTATTTTTGAAGTAGATAAAACTCTTAGGATACAAAAATAAAGTAAAATCATTTATAGTATAGTAACTTTAAATGGACTAAGAGAAAACTTAAAGCAATAAGGATGGAACAATTGAGGACAAAATATATTGTAACGAGTGATGACTCATTATATTTTATATAAATTAAGTTACTTCTTTTGAAAAATATTAACTCAATATTAATTTTTTTAGGCTTTATGTTGTCACTTATTATTTTTTTTCAGAATCGTAGGCCAACCACGTTATTCCAAAATTTCTAGAAGACTAATAGAGTCATTTTTGCAATTTATGTTACTTCATAAATTTTAAAAAAATCATGATAAAAGCATTTTTCTGTTACTTATTTGTTTTCAATAAGTCGCATAAATAATAATAATTTTCATAAAATATTCCTATAGAAATTCTCATGCAACCACGGTAGGACAATAACTAATGATTGAGGAGTTCTATTTTACAGTTTCTTCTTTTATTGAGTTAGTGATATATAATCAACCTCAAAATTTAAGCCTTTTATTTTATGACTCAAAGAAAGACTTTAATATAATAAGTATGTGATTATTTTCAGAAAAAAGTTACTCATTGAGGTAGCGTACACGCGAAATGTACGTATCTTAAGACTAGTATTTATAAAGACATGTGTCATGTATTTGTTAAAAACCCGATGCGAATAAATTTTTACCCTTAATTTCTTAACTCATTCGAAAAAGGACAAAAGAATTAGTTATGGGCCTTTTCTATCAATGGGCTGGAGAACCCAAAGCACTAAATTGGGGGTCGTCCATCAGCCCACTAATGTAATAACTAAGGAAATTTTACCTCTTATAATTAAGGCATACATCCTATTTATTATAAATCGAAATTATTTTAAAATATTATTTTCTATAGCTACCTTTTATATTTTTTTAGCAAAATAACTGTTTATGGTATATACTACCATTGAGGCATGAAATACGCTATTTTTGTTTTTCCTCTCTCTTTCTTTCAATTAACACGCGATTCTCTCTCAGAATTTTTCTTCTTTCTCTCTCTCTTTCTTCTCTCTCTCTTCGAGCAAAATAGGCCGAATCATTTATACATGAAAGAGAAACAAATCATGAAAGAAAGCCTAAAAATCTCAAAATCAAAAACATGAAAATAAACCTATAATTAAAAAATGGAAGTGGAGATACCTTGGGCGACAGAGAGATTGAAGAGAAAGGGGGATTCTTAGCGCGATAAATAAGAGAGAAAAGAGGAAGAAGTGGTCGAATTGGAAGCGTAGTAAATTGTAATGGAAGAGGTAGTGAAGCGATATAAGGAATCCTGGCCGGAAATCGCGATCTCCGACGAACTTTCTTCTCTTTTTGTTATTTGCTCACATATAATGATACAAATACATTATATTCTGTACAAATTCAATCAAACACGTTGTATTTTTGTATAAATATATTTTTTTGCTTGTGTTTATGTATTTTGAAGGTTTGTAATTTTTTAATACGAATACACCTATATTTATGCATACTGTACATACAGTATGCATGAGTACATGATATAAATATTGAAATACACTTAATATAAATATTAAAATAGAACAGAATATAAACTGTGAATACATTTAAGTTTAAAATACAGTGAAATACAATAAAATATACTGAATACAAATAGAAATACAGTGAATACAACTAATGAAATATACCAAATACAGCAGTAATAATATGTATTAGGAATAACTAAAATACTGTTAATACAAATATATTTCAATACACTGAATATAAAATAGCGAATCAGTAAATAGAAATATTGAATCTAATGAATGCAACAGTAAAAAAGAAAATATTGAAACACATTAAATACAAAAGTTAAATACAACTGAAAAATCATTCTCATTAATTAGGTTGATAATGAGGCATGTTAGAATAAATTTTGTTGAGATATATTAGGAGTGTAACACGCTAATTGATATTATTTTCGTTATTAGACAGCTGAACATACATATTTTTAAGATGATTGCCGTTACTGTATTCATGAAGACATGGCACGAATACATGTGAATGCATGCGCGTACAGCTGGACTGCCCTGATTTTAGGTGCTTTTTGCTGCTGTATTCATGAATACAGCAGCGCGAATACATGTGAATACATGCGCATACAGCTGGACTGCCCTGATTTTAGGCACTTTTTGCTGCTATATTTATGAATACATGGCGCAAATACATGTGAATACATGCGCATACAGCTAGACTGCCCTAATTTTTAGGCGTTTTTTACTGCTGTATTCATGAATACAGCAGCGCGAATACACCGAATACACTATCGTAACAATTGAATAATAGCTATAGAAAGTAATTATGCACATGATAACTATTGAAAGTTAATAGCTACTAAACAATAGTTATTTATGAAAATTCCAGCTTTCAAAGAGGAATTCACAGAAACGCACCGAATTTCAGAAACACAAGGGATAATATCTTTTGGGAGAAACGAAAAGGAGAAGGAACTTGGAAAAGTAGTAAAATAATATCAATACTTGAAAATTTTAAAAAGGAATTAACCATATTATACTAATTTTCTCGTCAATGCAAAGTATGAATATTGAAGCAGACGGTAAAACATCTGTGATGCATGTATGAGCTAATAACTCGATGAGAAGAGACCCCAGTCTACTGCTGTAGACATTGAAACGAGTAAGCTTTAGGTTTTATAAGTTCTTGGTCTTCATGGGCTTGGCCCAACTAGCAATAATATACTTGCAAATTAGTTCATTGGGCTAAAATTCTGTATACCTACATCGATCGTATGAGGTAATTTCACAAAATTCTGAACGATTTTCGTTAACATTTTTTTTTTTCTTGTTTATTGAACGATTTATGACAAAGATAGCTGTTTGAGAAAAAATAGGAAAGGACTCAAAGATGAAAATTCCTCAACTGGCAAATACTTTATTATTTTAGAGTCCAGCCAGACACAAGAAGGGTTGAATTACGTCTTGCCCGATATGCGCGATTTTAGAAAACCTAGTTCTTTAAACTAAAAAACAGACACAAAAAGAAAGTAAAATACGAAAATAAAATAACACAATAATTTTTACGTAGAAAATCTCCTTTCTCAAGAGAGTAAAAATCATAACCTACCCTACTAGGATTTGCCTCTAAAACTTCACTAACTTCAAAGAGCAGTTTTAGGTTACAACTCTATAACCAAGAAAACTAACTCTAGTGCCCTTTCCCTACAATCAACTTAATTGTAGCTATCCCTTTCTAAACTAACTCTAGTTTAGGAAGCTAATAAAAAAGCTCAAAGTTTATGTGCTGACTTATGATTACACTTCTCAAAAGTAAAAAGGTTACAATTCAGTGCAATTGACTCAACCCTAAATAGCTAAAGAATTTTAGCTGCTTCGTCTTCTGGACCTGATTTTTCAGTTGAGTAGCTTGAATACTTGAAAGCACCTTTTTGCCGAAATTGATCTCCTCAAACATGATATGCTTGATTTGTGCGAAATGCGTCACTTTTGAATAGCAATAGAAGATCTCTTTATATATGTGTAAGGTTGGCCGAAATCTTTCTCTAATTAATGCTCCAAAACATAGAATATTTTGATTAAGAGAAATATCTCCAATTTGATCTGGTTTCCTTATTTGTTTTCAACTCTTCAATATTTTCTTTCCATGCAAGTTTTTCCTTATTTAAAGATATCCTTTTGGACACGGATTCCTCTAGCTACGATCTTTACTTGTTAAGCACCAACAAACTTTCCTACGGAACCCAACTTGCGTATAAATGTGTATTTTTCGTATCTAATCAACATTCTGCATTAGTCTGCTATAAACCTGATTCTTTTGTCATCTGCATATTAATTATGTACATCAGTTTAGTAACATAGTATCCTGTCCATAAAACCTGATTCTTTCAACATAGTTGATCTTGGTTTGTTAATCATCAAAATATGTCAGTGTTCAGCTCAACAAATTTACTCTTTTTGATGATGACAAACTCATGAGAAAATTACCCAATTGTCAAAGTAACTTTTCTTTAGTCTTCAGCTTAAGAACTTGTTTTACTATCAACACTCTTCTTCAAATTCGTCCATATTTGCTTAAGAGTAATATAACAACCCGGCCGGTTGTTTTGAGTATTTTAATCCCTGTTCCCCTTATTTGATGCTTTGTAATGTATTTGTAGTTATGTGACTTTCCAAGGTGGTTGATTTGGTTTCAGGAAATTTTTGGAGTGAATTGAGACACTTAGTCTCAAGATTGGAAGTTTAAGTTGTAAGGGTTGACTGGAGTTTGACTTTTGTATAGACTACTCGAGAATGGTGTTTTGATGATTCCAATAGCTTTTTATGGTGGGTTTGGACTTAGGCATGTGTCCGGATTTGGAGGTTCGTAGGTTAGTTTGGTATTTTTTGGCGAAAGTTGAAGGTTTGGAAGATTGATAGGTTTGACCGAGAGGTGACTTTATTGATACCGGGTTTGGAATTTGATTCTGTAATTTGGAATAGGTCCGTTGTGTCTTTTGATACTTTCATGCAAAGTTTGAGGTCATTCAGTGTTGATTCGATATGGTTCGGCATCAGTTTTGAAAGTTGAAAGTTCATTAGTTTCCTTACACTTGAATTGAGGTGCGAGTCGTGATTTTGATGTTGTTTTATGTGATTTGAGGCTTAGAGTAGGTTGGTGTTGTATTTTAAGAGTTGTTGGTATGTTTGGATGGGGTCCTAGGGGCCTCGGGTGTGATTCAGATTGCGTTCGGACCAATTTTGGACTTGTTGCCTTGCTGAAGAAATTCTGGACTTCAGGGTTTGGCCGCAGATGTGATGCCGCGAATGCGGCTAGGGGACACATGTGCGAGTATGATCCTGTCATAGGAAGTTTACAGATGCGGCACTTGACCGTAGAAGCCCACACCCAAATACGAAGAGGGATCCGTAAAAGTGGATGGTCGGGGGATTTATGAGTTCCACATATGCGATGGAAATTAAGTAGATGTGGCGTCGTAAGTACGACTATGTGGATCGCAAATGCGGTTTTGCTGGGTAATTTCATATATCGAAGGGTTTAGTCTTTTTTCTCCTTTTTGGAGTTGTGGAGCTCAATTTGAGGCAATTTTTGGAAGGCTTTTCATCACAATTAAAGGGGTAAGTGATGTTTACTCACTTTTGGTGTTAGATATTGATTACTTATAGATTATTATACCTAATTTGCATGAATTAAATGGGGGATTTGAGCGTTTTTTGACAATATTATTGGAGAGTGAGATTTGATAATTTGAGGGTCGATTTGCGGTCGGAATTTAATGCAATTGGTGTGGTTGGACTTGTATTTGAATTGATGTTCTGAATTTGTGAATTTTGACGGGTTTCGGGATGTGGGCCCGGGATTGACTTTTTGGCTTGATTTTTTGATTCTAGTTAAAGATCTTAGCTTTATCATCTGGAATCATTTCCTATGACTTTTATTAATGATATTAAGTTATTTTGACTAGATTCGAGCCATCCAAAGGTTGATACATGCGGGAAGGGCTTGTTAGAGAATTGATTTGACTTGCTTGAGGTAAGTGTCTTACCTAAAGTTGGTTGAAGCACTAGTTGCCTGAGTTATTTGTGATAGCTACGGGCTACGAGTGACACATATGTTTGGGCTTGAGTCCATGTGCGAGCACCAGGTATTTATCCATGCTCGGGGTAATGCTTAAGCTATGAATTGCCTTAGATTAAATGCTAAACTTCATAGTGTGATATTTCTCTTATTTGTACCCCTGTTGTGAGCTATTTGAGTCATGTTCGATGTTACGTAGAGGCTAATCTCCTGATTAATCCTGATAATTGTTTTTTTGTGAGGTATATGCTTGATTTGAGCTGTGATAGTACACTTTTCACATGCATACACCTTAGCATTTCACTTATACCAGTTCAAGAGTATGGAACTCGATATTCATTGATCATGTACATGTATTCCTATATATCTTCTTTCTATGTGACATGGTTTGGACTAGTAGCCCCTGATCACGCCGGGTGGATTGTGATATTGAGCCCGTGACCACGCCGGGCAGATTATGATATTAACATGTGAGTTGTCTGTGCTATTGATATTGATAGCACGTAAGTTGTCCGTGCAGCATGTGAGTTATCAATGCAGATCCCTATATTGATATTGTTGGCACGTGAATTGACCGTTCAGCATGTGAGTTGTCCGTCGGTTGATAATATTAGCACGTAAGTTATCCGTGCAACACGTGAGTTATCCATGCAGCGTGTGGATATGGATCTATCCCTTTATGGTCACCCTCGCATGTTTCTTCTTGATGGTGTACACGCGGATTTGAGAAAAAACTGATCAGTAGTTGGTACAGTTATGGAAAACTTGAGCAAAATCTATCCAGTGTTGTTTGGTTGTTGCATTTCATCTTTACTTGAAATTTCCTTGGCTATTTACTTGATTTACTTGCATATCATCTTAATATGCTGGATCATTGACTGAGCAGAGTACTCGAGTAATTGTGCACACTAAGTTAGTTTTTTTCCGTGCTTGATGACTTGATCATATCATTGTTGTATCAGGTTATAGGGAGTATCATTTATAATTCTTA
This sequence comes from Nicotiana obtusifolia, assembly GCA_002018475.1. Taxonomy (NCBI): domain Eukaryota; kingdom Viridiplantae; phylum Streptophyta; class Magnoliopsida; order Solanales; family Solanaceae; genus Nicotiana; species Nicotiana obtusifolia. The sequence continues at coordinate 63,141 of MCJB01049524.1, read as the reverse complement.
CTTCTATTACCTCGCTGAGGTTAGTTATGGTACTTGTTGAGTACATGGGGTCGGTTGTACTCATACTAAGCTGTCGCTGTGAGCATATTGGAGAGTCGAGGTAGAGCTGTATCCCGACTGCAGTCTTGGGGTCTCTTTTTCATTTGTACTGCTATTTTTATCCAGGCAATATTATTATTCTACATTCTAGACTTGTACTTTTGATTAGAGCTCATGACACTATATTACCAATTCTGGGGAGTTATTGTATTTTGATGCAGTTGTTCAAGTTATTGGTATTTGATTTGTGCTATTTATTTGCTATTTCTGTTATTACGCTCCACTGTTATTATGTTGGCTTGCCTAGCAAGTGAGTTAGGCGCCGTCACAACTGGTTGGGGTTTTAGGGTTGTGACAAGTTAGTATTAGAGCCCTAGGTTCATAGGTTCTACAGGTCATGAGCAAGTTTAGTAGAGTCATGCAGATCGGTACAGAGATGTCTGTACTTATCTTCGAGAGGCTACTAAACTGTTAGGAAAACTTCATTTTCTTGTATTCTTGACATGCATATTTGATATCTAGGATTTTTGAACCTTTACACTTCTATTCTCTCATAGATAGTGAGGACATGTGCAGCCGGATTAGGTAGATGGGCACCGGTACCACCAGGCAGGGCTGCGAGAGGTCGGGGTCGAGGTAGAGGCTGAGATGGGCTTGCACTATAGCTAGAGCAACACCTGTGGAGCCACCAGTTGCTCCAGCTGAGGAGCAGGTTCCAAATGCTGTTACCTATTGTCATACCCGGTCTTCAGGAGGCCTTGGCTCAGATCTTGAGTGTATGCACGAGCTTGGCTCTGGCGGTTACTAAACCAGTTGCACCAGCTACCTCATAGGGTGGGGGAGGTTCCCAGACTCCCATCGCCCATACTCCTAAGCAGCTAGCTCAGGATCATCAGACACCAGGGGTGTTACTAGTTCAGCTAGTTGTTGTAGTTAGGGCCGAGGTTGGTCCACCTCTGCCTGATGAGGAGTAGAAGAGGTTGGAGTATTTTTTGAAGCTTGATCCGCCTGAGTTTAGTGGAGGAGAGACAAAAGAAGCTCAGGATTTTCTGGACCGATATCATCAGATTCTTCGCACTGCGAGTATTGTGGTTATTAGTGGAGTTGCTTTCACTACTTTGTTGCTGACATGGGCAGCCTACAGATGGTGACATACTCATGAGTTAGGCAGGCTAGCTGGTGCAGCACCACTTACATGGCATGAGTTCTCAATTCTCTTCTTAGAGAAGTTTGTCCCACAGACTCGGAGAGAGGAGTTGCATAGGGAGTTTGAGTAGCTGTGCCGGGAGGGTATGATTGTAACCCAGTACTAGATGAGATTTGCAGATTTGGCACATCATGCTATATGGTTGGTTCCCATTGAGAGGGAGAAGATCAGGAGGTTAATTGATGGACTCAACTATGGTTTACGTTACAGTTTAGCTCAAGAGGTTGAGACTGATGATATGTTTGACCAGGTGGTTGAGATTGCTAAATGTTTGCAGTAGGTTCTCAGGCTTGAGCGTGAGGAGCGAGACGCCAAGAGGCCTCGTGGTTCAGGTGGTTTCAGCAATGCCTCATCTGGAGGCCAGTCACATTACAGAAGGGGGCGCTCTTTTAGACCCTCTCAGACAGCTCATCATATTCCTCGTGGTTCTTCAGTTAGCCATACATCATTCAGTGCACTGTCGGCACAGAGTTCTTATGGTGCTCCATGTACTTAGGTTTCCACAGGCAGTTCTTCGGATTATCAGGGTCAGTAGCTTTGTCAGAGGAGACGTTGTTGTGAGTGTGGAGACTTGAGTCATCTCAAGAGGGATTGCCCAGACTTCTAAGTAGGGTTCCATTGTAGAGCTCTAGCTTATGATTTCAGCACCAGCAACTAAACCACCCACACAACCAGCTAGGGGTGAGGCTTAGTCAGTACGAGGTCGCCCTAGAGGGAGAGGTCATTAGGCGGTGGTCAGACCCATTTCTATGCATTTCCCGCCAGGCCAGAGGCATTTGCTTCTGATGCCGTGATCACAAGTATTGTTTCAGTGTGCCACAGGGATGCTTTAGTGTTATTTGATCCTAGTTCCACTTATTCATATGTGTCATCCTATTTTTCTCGTTATTTGGATATGCCTCGTGATTCCTTAGTTATGCCTGTCCATGTATCTATACCGGTGGGGGATTCTATTATGGTGGATCGGGTATATTGATCATATGTGGTTACAATTAGGGGTTGCAAGACTATGGTTGATCTATTGTTGCTTAGTATGGTCGATTTTGACGTGATTCTGGGCATGAATTTGTTTTCATCATGTCACGCTATTCTTGATTTTCATGCTAAAATTGTGATATTGGCGATGCTGGGGTTGCCTAAGGTGAGTGGAGAGGTTCTTTAGATTATGTTTCTAGTAGGGTGATTTCATGTTTGAAGGCTCAACAGATGGTTGTGAAGGGGTGTTTGGCGTATTTGGCCTTCGTGAGAGATGTTAGTGCTAATACTCCTACAGTTGATTCAGTTCCGATAGTGAGAGACTTCCTAGATGTGTTTCATGTAGACCTGCTAGGTATGCCACCCTACTGGAATATTGATTTTGGTATTGATTTGGTGCAGGGCACTTAGCCAATCTCTATTCCACCATATTACATGGCACCTGTAGAGTTGAAGGAGTTGAAGGAACAACTTCAGGAATTACTTGATAAGGGTTTTATCCGGCCCAATATGTCGCCTTGGGTTGCACCATTTTTATTGGTAAAGAAGAAAGTCGATTCTATGAGGATGCGTATTAACTACAAGCAGTTGAACATAGTGACAATCAAGAACAAATACCCACTATCGCATATTCATGATTTGTTTGATAAGCTTTAGGGTGATAGGGTGTTCTTGAAGATTGATTTGATATCGGGGTACAGTCACTTGAAGATCGGGCTTCAAATATTGCGAAGATGGCTTTCAGGACCCATTATGGTTATTATGAGTTTCTGGCGAGGTCTTTTGGGCTGACCAATGCCCTTATGCACTTGATGAACAATGTGTCTCAGCCGTATCTTAATTCTTTAGTCATCGTGTTTATTGATGATATATTGGTGTATTGTCGCGGCTGGGAGGATCATGATCAACACTTGAGGATCGTGCTCCATACCTTGAGAGAGAAGAAACTATATGCTAAATTCTCCAAGTGTGAGTTTTGGCTTGATTTGGTGGCATTCTTGGGTCATGTGCTATTTAGTGAGGGGATTAAGGTGGATTCGAAAAAGATTGAGGCAGTTCTGTGTTCGCCTAGACCGTCTTCTACTACTGTGAGTTTCCTTGGGCTAGCTATGTATTATCACTGTTTTGTGGATGGGTTTTCATCTCTAGCAGCCTCATTGACTAGATTGACGTAGAAGGATGCCCCATTCATGGGGTCTGATGAGTGTGAGGAGGGCTTTCAGAAGCTCAAGACTGCTTTGCCTATAGCTCTAGTTCTGCTTTTACCTTCAGGATTGAGTTATTATACAGTCTATTATGATGCTTCATGGATTGGCATTGGATGTGTGTTGATGCAGGAGGGTAGAGTTATTGCTTATGCTTCGTGTCAGTTGAAGCCCCATGAGAAGAACAACCCTATACATGATTTGGAGTTGGCTGCCATTGTTCACGCGTTAAAGATTTGGAGGCATTATCTTTATGGCATGTCTTGTGAGGTGTTCATAGATCACATGAGATCCAACACTTGTTCAAGCAAAAGGATCTGAACTTGAGGCAGAGGAGTTAGTAAGAGCTACTAAAGGACTATGACATCACCATTATTTATCATCCGGGGAAGGCTAATATGGTGGCTAATGCTTTGAGTAGGAAGGCTGAGAGCATGGGGAATCTTGCTTATATTCTAGTTGGAGATAGACCATTAGCATTGGATGTTCAGGCTTTGGCCAATCAGTTTGTGAGGTTAGATATTTCGGAGTCCAGCAGAGGTCTTGCTTGTGTTGTATCACAGTCTTCTTTGTTTGAGCGAAGCAAGGCATGTCAGTATGATGATCCCCATTTGCTTTTCCTGAAGGAAACGATGAAGCACAATGATGCTAAGGAAGTTACTATTGGTGATGATGGGGTATTAAGACTATAGGGTCGGATCTATGTTCCAAATGTGGATGGGTTGGGTGAGTTGATTCTTGAGGAGGCCCATTGTTCGCGGTATTACATACATTAGGGTAGAACAAAGATGTATCAGGATTTGAGTCAGCACTATTGGTAGTAGAGGATGAAGAAAGATATTATTGAGTATATTGCTTGGTGGTTGAACTATCAACAGGTGAAGTATGAGAATCAGAGACCCGATGGTTTGCTTCAAAGGCTTGATATTCTGGAGTGGAAATGAGAGTGTATCACTATGGATTTTGTAGTTGGACTTCCATAGACCTTGAGGAGATTTGGTTCAATGTGGGTTACTGTGGACAGACTAAACAAGTCTGCACACTTCATTCCAGTTATGACTACCTATTCTTTAGAGCAGTTGGCTCGGATTTATCTTTGTAAGATTGTTCGCCTTCATGGTGTGCCCGTGTCTATTATCTTGGATCGAGACAATCAGTTCACATCGCATTTTTGGAGAGTAGTGCAGCATGAGTTTGGCGCATAGGTCGAGCTAAGTACATCATTTCATCCCCAGATGGACAAAAAGTCCGAGTGCACTATTCAAATATTGAAGGATATGTTACATGCATGTGTCATTGATTTTGGAGGTTCTAGTTTCTTCCATTAGTAGAGTTTCCTACAAACAACTATCAATCGAGTATCCAGATGGCTCCTTATAAGGCCTTATATGGGAGGCGATGTAGTTCTCCAGTTGGCTGGTTTGAGCTTGGGGAGGCTAGGTTGCTGGGCATTGATTTGGTCCGTGATGCTTTGGAGAAGTTGAAGTTGATTCAGGAGCGGCTTCGTACAAAGTAGTTCAGGTAGAAGAGTTATGCTGAAAAGAAGGCTCGTGATGTTGCATATATGGTGGGTGAAAAGGTTTTACTTAGTGTTTTGCCCACGAAGGGTGTGATGATGTTCCGGAAGAAGGGCAAGTTGAGCCCTAGGTATATTTGTCTTTTTTGAGGTGCTTGAGAGAGTTGGAGCGGTGGCATACAGACTTGTCTTGTCACCTAGTGTATCTGGTGTTCACCCAGTGTATCAGTTTCTATGCTCCGGAAGTACTATGGTGATCTGTCACATGTTTTGAACTTTAGCACGGTGCAATTACATGGGAACTTGAATTACAATGTGGAACCAATGGCCATTTTTGGACCGGCTAGGTTCAGAAGTTGAGATCGAAGAATATAGCATCAGTGAAGGTTCATTGAAGAGGTCAGTTGGTCCAAGAGGCTACTTGTGAGATCGAGCAGGAGATGCAGAGTAGATATCCTCACCTTTTTGAGACTCCACGTATGATTCTAGACCTGTTTGAGGAAGAACGCTTTTTTAAGAGGGGAGAATGTAACGACCCGCCTAATCATTTTACGTAGTTTAGCCCCGTTCCCGCTATTTGATGCTTTGCATATGTGTATTTGTGGCTACGTGACTTTTCGGGGTGGTTGGTTTGGCTTCAGGAAAGTTTCGGAGTGTACTTGGATACATAGTCACAAGGTTGGAAGCTTAAGTTGTAAGAGTTGACTGGAGTTTGACTTATGTAGATGACTCCATAATGGTGTTTTGATGATTCCTATAGCTTCGTATGGTGATTTTGGACTTAGGCATGTTTCCTGATTTGGATTTGGAGGTTCGTAGGTTGGTTTGGTGTTTTTTGGTAAAAGTTGCAAAGTTGAAGGTTTGGAAGATTGATAGGTTTGACCGAGAGTTGACTTTGTTGATATCGATTTCGGATTTTGGTTCCGGGAGTTGGAATAGGTCCGTTGGGTCATTTTAAGACTTGCATGCAAAATTTGAGGTCATTCGGAGTTGATTCGATATGGTTCGGCATGGGATTTGCAAGTTAAAAGTTCATTAGTTTCCTTAGGCTTGAATTGAGGTGCAATTCTTGGTTTCATTGTTTTTTTATGTGATATGAGGCCTCGAGTAGGTTATTGTTGTGTTATAGGACTTGTTGGTATGTTTGTATGGGGTCCCGGGGGCCTCGGGTGTGATTCAGATTGTAGTTAAGACCATTTTTGGACTTGTTGCATTGCTGAAGAAATTCTGAACTTCTGGTGTTCTCGCATCTGCGTGGGTTTGGCCGTCGATGCGGCTAGGGGAGTATAGGAGCTAGTGTGAGCCTATCAGAGGAAGTCTGCAAATGCGGAAGCCAGGAAGCAAGAGTAGAGCCGCAGGTGCCGCCACTTGACCTCAGAAGCGCACACGCAGGTGCGAAGAAGGATCTGTAGAAGCGGATGGTCGGGGAATTAATGAGTTCCACATATGCGATGAAAATTCTTCAAATGCGGCATCGCAGGTGCGACTAAGTGGAACCGCAAATGCGGTTTTGCTTTGCAGTTTCATATATCGAAGGGTTTTGTCTTTCTTCTTATTTTTGGAGTTGTGGAGATCGATTAGAGGCGATTTTTGGAGGGCTTTTCATCATAATTGAAGGGGTAAGTTATCTTTACTCACTTTTGGTATTAGATATTGATTACCCATAGATTATTACAACTAATTTCCATGAACTAAAAGTGGGATTTGGGGG
>MCJB01049524.1:27517-56468 GCA_002018475.1 Nicotiana obtusifolia | reverse complement strand
TTTTGGGGGGGGGGGGGCGTTTGAACTATGTTATTGGAGAGTGAGATTTGATGATTTGAGGGTCGATTTGAGGTAGGAATTGGATGCAATTGGTATGGTCGGACTCGTATTTGAATGGGTGTTTGGAATTTGTAAGGTTTGAGGGATTCTGGGGTGCAGGCATGGGGTTGACTTTTTGGGTTGGCTTTTTGATTCTGGTTAAACATCTTAGCTTTATCATTTGGAATCGTTTCCTATGGTTTTTATTGATGATATTAAGTTATTTTGGCTAGATTCGAGCCGTACTGAGGTTGATACACGCGGGAAGGGCTTGTTAGAGAATTGGTTTGGCTTGCTTGAGGTAAGTATCGTACCTAAAGTTTGTTGAGGCACTAGTTTCCTGAGTTATTTGTGATAGCTATGTGCTATGGGTGGCACATATATGTGAGGTTGAACCCATGTGCAAGCACCAAGGTCTTTATCCATGCTTGGGGTAGTGATTAGGCTATGAATTGCCTTGGATTGATTGCTAAGTTTCATGCTATGATATTTCTATTATTTGTACCCCTGTTATGAGCTATTTGAGTCATGTATGAGGTTACGTAGAGGTAATCTCCTAATTAAACTTGATAATTTATATATTGTGAGGTATATGCTAGATTTGAGCTTTGATAGTACCCTTTGGATATCAATACACCTTAGCATGTCCCTTATACCTGTCAAGTATATGGAACTTGATGTTCATTGATCATGTACATGTATTCCTGTCATGACCCAAAACCACCAATTGGGCGTGATGGCACCTAATACACTTTCTAGGCAAGACGAATTGGTGGTATTGGTTCCCGTCCGCCTGATCCTACTGCACGTGTCCTCACCATCTGTGAGAGAATAGAAGAGTCAAGGTTCAAACTTCGAAAAGAAAAAAATTCGCATGACACGAATGCAAGAAAGTTAAGTTTTCCTAACAGTTTGGTAGCTTATCGAAGATAAGTACAGACGTCTCTGTATCAATCCACCAAGACTCTACTAAACTTGCTCATGACCTGCAATACCTATGAACCCAGGGCTCTGATACCAACTTTCCACGACCCAAAACCACCAATTGGGTGTGATGGCGCCTAACACACTCGCTAGGCAAGCCGAACATAACATGACAAAACAAAATAACAGAATTTAACAAAATGATACAAGTATGAAGCCTTAAAATATAATACAATAATGCAAATTCAAGATAAAATCTCCTAGAACTGGTAAATACAGAATCATGAGCTCTTAAATGGAATGACAAGTTTGCCAAACTAGATAACGATAGTACCCCTTAATAAAGAAAATAGTATAAATGGAAAGAGATTCAAAGATTGCGATCGAGATGCAACTCTACCTCGTCTCTTTGACAACTCAGCAAGCAACTCCGCTACTAGTGATTGGGTCCGACACTTGGATCTGCACAATTAAGTTTAAAGTGTAGTATGAGTATAATTGACCCCATGTACTCAGCAAGTATCATAACTAACCTTGACAAGGTAATAGAGGCAAGAATTATAAATGGTACTCGCTATAACCTGCACAGTTCATAATTTCAATAAGGCAGAGTAATAATGTGATAAAGTCATAAAGCTTAGAAAGAACTATCTTGGTGCACACAATTACTCACGTACTCTGCTAAGCCAATGTTCCAGCATATAAATATGACGTGCAAGTAAATCGGGTTAATAACCAGGGAAATTGCAAGTAAAGATGAAATGCAATAGCCAAACAATACTTGCCAGATTTTCCTCCTAATTTCCATAACCATACCAACCATTGATCATATTTCCTCAAATCCGCATGTACACTATCAAGAGAGAAACATAGGAGGGTGATCTTAGGGGGATAGATCCATATCCACATGCTGCACAGACAACTCCTGTGCAATAATGTCAATATCTGGATCCGCACAGACAACTCAGATTCCAATAATCACAATCCGCACGGCTTCAGGCTCAATATCACAATCCGCCGGCTTGGTCACAGGTTACCAGTTCAGATCATATCACACATATAGCAGATATACAAGAATACATGTACGTGATCAATGAATATCAAGTTTCACACTCCTGAACTGGTATAAATGACATGCTATGGTGTAGGCATGTGCAATGTGTGCTATCATAGCTCAATCTGATAATTTCATCACGAAATAGCAGTTTACTAGGTTCAATCAGGAGAATAACCTCAACCTAACCTCAAATGTGGTACAAATAGCTCACAGAACGGGTACAAATAGGAGAAACATCACACCGTGAAGCTTAGCAATCAAATCAAGACATATCATAGCCCAATCACTATCCCGAGCATGAATAGTACCCCAGTGCACGCATATGGGATCAATGCCACACATATGCGCCACTCATAGCATGTAACTATCACAAATAATTATGAAAACTAGTGCCTCAACAAAGTTTAGGTAAGATACTTACCTGAAGAGTGCCAAATCAATCCTCAAACAAGCCCTTCATGCGTATATAAACCTCTGGACGGCTTGAATCTAGCAAAAATAACTTAATTTTATCAATACAAGCCATAAGAAACGATTCTAAAAGATAAAGCTAAGATCTTTAACTCAAATGAAAAAGTCAACCCAACCATTAATCCCCGACCATCTGCTTCTATAGATCAGTCCTCGAACCTGTGCAAGCGCATCTGCGCTCCTTCGTCTGCTTCTACATACTCCCCTACCAAACTTAACATTTGCACCTGCACACACTTAGCCGCACCTGTGGCTCCGTAGCTGCAATCCATGGTCCGCATCTGCTGACTTCCTCTAACAGGCTCACACTCGCACTTGTGCTCCCATAGCCACATCTGTTGCACCGCATCTGCGGCCGTGCCCACCGTAGAGGCAAAAAACACCAGAAGTCCAGAATTACTTCAGCAAATGCCACAAGTCCAAAAATGGTCCGAACTCAATCTGAATCACACCCGAGGGCCCCGGGACCCCATCCAAACATACTAACAAGTACTGAAACACAACACAAACCTACCTGAGGCCTCAAATCACATAAAACAACATCGAAACCACGAATTGCACCTCAATTCAAGCCTAAGGAAACTAATGAACTTCCAACTCCCAAAACTCATGCCGAACCATATCAAATCAACTTTGAATGACCTCAAATTTTGCATGCGACCTATTACAACTTCCGGAACCAAAATCGAACCCCGATATCAACAAAGTTAACTTCCGGTCAAACTTGTCAACCTTCTAAACCTTCAACTTTCCAACCTTCGCCAAAAAGAACCAAACCAATTTACGGACCTCCAAATCAAAATCTGGACATATGCCTAAATCAAAAACGCAGTATGAAGCTAAACTCCATTCCAAAGTCATCTTCACAAAAGTCAAACTCTAGTAAACTCTCACAACTTAAGCTTCCAACCTTGGGACTACATCTCCCAATTCACTCCAAAACCTCCCCGAAGCCAAACAAACCACCCCAGCAAGTTACATAGCCATAATTGAACATACAAGAGGCATTAAATAGGGAAAAGAGACTACAATACACAAAATAACCAACTGTGTCATTATATTCTCCCCCTTTTAAACAAACGTTCGTCCTTGAACGGGTCTAGAATCATACCTGGAGTCTTAAAAAGGTGAGGATATCTGCTCTGCATCTCCCGCTCGATCTCCCAAATAGCCTCCTCAACCGGCTGAACTCTCCAATGAACCTATATTGATTCTATCTTCTTCGACCTCAACTTTTGAACATGCAGCTCCAAAATGGCCATCAACTCCACATCATAAATCAAATCCCCATCTAATTGCACCGTGCTAAAGTCCAAAATATGACGGATCACCATAATATTTCTAGAGCATTGAAACATGAAATACTAGATGAACACCCGATAGACTAGGTGACAAGGCAAGTATGTGCAATATAATTACTCTGATACCAACTGATGCAATATAATTGCTCTGATACCAACTGATGCAATATTAAACGCAAAAACAAGAAAAGAAAAGATAGAAGCAAGACGCTCTATGAATTATCAAGACAACAAGTAGGAACTAGTCTACTTACCTTCTTGATGAAGTCAAGGAGTACCTATGCTATACGAACGACCCTCAAGATAACGATGATCTTGCAAATTGTTCGATCAAACAAAGGAACAAGTTCAATTTTGAATCACACCAAAATTGGACAAGTTAATTCACACGATTTTTGGGAGCAATGTTGCTGCGGTTTTTGATTGAAAATAATGTCAAAAAGGTGTCAAAATAATGAAGTGTTTAGGCTTATATAGGATGAGCCTTTACCTAAATCAAATAGGAAAAGAATAACTAGTAACCTAAATCAACTAGGAAACAGATAACTAACAAAAAGGCCACAATTTGGCTAAGTTTAAGAAATAGTCACGCAGGACTCCAAAACAAGTAAGAATTAATGTCTTCCATAACGATACAATAATACATGCCAAACGCAAATATCATATGCCAAACGCTTGGATCTTCTTCACCATCAAATGTGCATCATGAAGCTCTTTAGCTTGACTTCTCGTGAATGGTCTTGAAGGTTTAAACGTATCATGATCAAGTTGACCTGCATCATCCTCCCCTTCTTGGGAAGATTTCGTCCTCGAAATCGAACCTTCTTCATATTTCAAAGCAACACAAGGAGTTAAGTCAGTGACATTGAATGTCTTAGAGACATCATAATCATCAGGCAGACCTATGACATAAGCATCATTATTGATCTTTTGCAACACTTGAAATGGTCCATCTCCCCGCGGAGCTAGCTTCCCTTTCCTATGGTTCGGAAATATTTCCTTTCGGAAGTGCACCCAAACCCAATCACCTTTCTTTAAGTCCAGCCTTTTCCTTCCTTTATTCTTCTTGACCGCTACCTTTTCATAAGCATCCTCCAAAGTTTTCCTCACCTTAGTATGCAATTCGAGCAACGCAACTGCCCGGTTTTCTCCGTCAACGCTAATAACTGTATCTCTCGGCAAAGGAACAAGATCAAGTGGTATCAAAGGATTAAAACCATAAACACATTCAAATAGAGTAATGCTAGTCATGCGATAAGCAGTTCTATTATATGCACACTCCATAATAGGTAATCGGTCAGCCGAAGTGTCGGACTTCCCTTTGGTCAAAGCTCGAAGAAGAGCTCCCAAGGTGCGATTAACAACCTCAGTTTGACCATCAGTCTGTGGATGATGTTATGTAGAAAACAACATTTTGGTACCTGATGTGCCGGGTAATTTCGGCATATTTTGATACTACTTGCTTAGAGTTTAACTTGTTTTACGTGCAAATTCTACCGATACTTATGTAATTTTAGTGTATTTGCAGTACATCGAGTGTAAGGACCCAAAAGCTCGGAAAAGAGTTCAAAAAGCCAACTGAAGACAAGAACAGAATTCAACAGCATCGCAGATATGAGTATGCGGTCGCAAACAGCACATGCGGACCGCATATTTCACAAACAAATCGCAAACAGGGACAGAACTCTGGGCACTTCTTCATGTCAAGAATGCGGTCGCATATACGATCGCGAAACAAGAATGCAAACCGCAAACTTGTACTGTGAGATCGCAAATGCAAGCAGAGTTTCTGGGTGAAAATTGGGGTGAAGAATGCGATCGCATAATCAACTTGCGGACCGCAAAACCATAATGCGATGAAGGCAAAACTCTTGGGTCATATATGCGACAGTCGAGGAAGATTTGCGGTCCACATTTCTGTTTTGCGACAGAAATGCGGTCCGCATTATTAACACCAGGGGCAAATTAGTCAGACCTCGCCTCGGGTTTTAGCCCTTTATAAATAGGTTTAATAGGGTTTTGTGGAGGATATCTTGTCAGACTTGAGAGTACAAAGTACGGGCAATTAACTAGTTTGAATTCTTGGAAGCTTTTGAGATCAATTACTTTCAATTTTGTAAGATTATGACAATTACTATTCTTTCTTATTCAATGTTCAACATGAGTAGCTAAGTCTAAACGCTAAGGTTGTGAACCCTAGATGGGTACAATGTTATTGAGATTTTGATATTGAATATGATTTCAACGGATGATTGATGTTTCTTTACTTCTTATTCTTCAAACAATTGTTAGTGGTTGCAAACATTAGCGAACGCCAATTAATTCTATCTTTGCTTGGGAAAGTGGGATAGAATTTGGTAGAAGTAAATAACAAAGACTCAAGGCTTTAAACCTTGTTTAATAAAATCGCTTAGGAATAAGTGGGTTTTAATTTGGCATTAATTGATTGTTATTAATCACAACTCTTTTGTATTTGGAAAAATCATAAAGAGGATATATTATCAAATTCTTAGAAAATATTGGGTAGTAAATTAGGTATCAATTGCATATCAAGAAAGTTGTCCGTTGGAACTATACAATATTAATATCAATAGCATTATACTACATTAAGGGGAACACAACCTTAGTTTCTTTTCATATTATTCACATTCACAATATTGCAATCAGTTTTCGTTTACACTTAAGTTCAATATTCCTTTTTATTACAAATATTTGATAGAATTACGACTTAGTCGAGTATTACACTAATTAGATAAACGTTTCACACCTATTCCCTGTAGGATTCTACCCCAACCTTGTTGGGTTATTATATTTGACACTGACCGCTTACACTTTCTAGTAAGGTGTAATTTGAGCGTATCAAATTTTGGCGCCGTTGCCGGGGAATACGGTTCTGAAATTACTAATTAGTGTATACTTTACTTTACGTCTAATTCTACTCTATTACACGTTTGTGTTTGGTATAGACAGGTAGATATGTCAGACCATGAAGATGATGTGGAGATACAGGAGGAAGGAAATCCTTTTGCAGACATTGAGGAGTATATTGAGGATACAAACGCGATTGTACCTCCTGCTATTGGTGCTGCTACCTTCAAAGTGGAACATGGATTAATTCTGATGCTGAAAGCGGAGAGATATTTCAGAAATTCCACTGATGATGATCCAACATAGCACCTCAGAAATTTTTTAGGGGTTTGTGCGATGCATAAGCAGAATCATGTCTCCGACGATGCCTTGAGGTTGAGATGCTTTAAGTATTCTCTAGCTGGGGATGCGAGGAAATGGCTTCAGAATCTTCCTCCAAATTCTATACGTTCGTGGCCTGAACTTGTCCGAGATTTCTTATCAAAATGGTTTCCACAAAGCAAGAAATCCGAGCTCAGGGACAAGATTTTCTTCTTTAAGCAACCACCTGGCGAACAGTTACATAAAGCGTGGGATCGCTTCAAATTATACTTAGTGAGATCTCCAAACCATGGTTTTTAAGATTCCATCTTGTTGGAAAAATTTTACATGGGTTTGGACCGATGAACTAATCAATAGCGAAAAATGCAGTTGCTGGATCTTTTATGGACAAAACCTTCGCTAGGGTGACTCAGATCTTAGATAAAATGGCAAAACACAACCAAGCTTGGCACTCTGAAGATTCCACAGGCGGAATTTCAATTGGCTCTCCTTCTATGAACAATTTGATCCAGGAAAATCAAGAACGAGACCAAGTGATTGCAGAACTTGCCACAAATGTCAATGTATTGACAAAGCTTTTCATGGAGAATCAGAAGAAGAAAGTGAATGTGGTTAAGAATGTGCAGCCGGTACAAAATGATGATTATGAAGAGGCAAATTATGTTAATAATTCTCAAGGAGGGTACCAAAGGCAGAAGTACCAAGGTCAAGGCTCTCAAAATCAATGGAGACCAAACCCACAAGGGCAAGGTCACCATCAATGGCGAAACGACCAAGGTGGCTCTAACCAAGGAAACTGGAACAGCAATAACAATTTTTCAAATCGAAGTTCCAACCCTTATGTTCCTCCAAAGGGTCAGTATTTGAATCAGGGATCCTCTAGTGAGTCTAAATTAGAGAGCATGCTTGAAAGGATACTACAAAACCAAGAAAAGTCTGATAATTCCATGAAGAACATGACTGAGTTAGTTGGCTCTCACACTGCGGTGATTCAAAAACTGGAATTGCAAATGAGAGATCTTTCTCGTGAGCAATATCCACAGTAGAAGGGAACACTCCCTAGTGATATGATTGCAAATCCAAAGGGAAGTGGGAGTGGCCCAACTTCCCATATCATGGCCATCACTACCAGGAGTGGTAAGATATTGCAAGGAAAGAATGAGCAAGCAGTTGATGTGGAAGAACTTGAAAAGGGAGTTGAAGTTGAAGAACCCAATGTTGCTGAAGTAAAGAAAACTCCAGAGGTTGTGCAAAACCGAGATGAGACCCGAGAAGGGATGAAGGAAAAGACAGAAGAAATATCAAACATTCTTCCGCCGATTCCTAGACCCCCTCCTCCTTTCCCCCAGAGACTTGCGAGAAGAGTTGACGACAGCAAGTTCGAGAAGTTCTATGATATTCTCAAGTAGTTATCTATAAATATACCATTCTTGGAGGCTTTTCAAGAAATGTCCGGTTTTGCCAAGTATCTAAAGGATTTGATCACGAAGAAGAGAACCACCAAGAATGAGGTGGTGAATATGACTCACCGAGTTAGTTCTATCATTGCTTACAAATCCAATTCAGAAGAAAGAGGACCCGGGAGCATTTACTATTCCGTGCACTATTGGAGTGCGCGACTTTGCAAAAGCACTTTGTGACAATGGGGCCAGCATCAATCTAATGCCGCTTGCCATTTACAAACAAGCGGGATTAGGAATGCCAAGGCCGATGGGCATGAGGTTTCAAATGGCTGACCGTTCAATCAAGAGACTAGTGGGTATTGTAGATGATGTGATCGTGAAAGTTGGGAAATTTCATATACTAGCTGATTTTGTAATTATTGACTGTGCTGTGGACAAGGAAATCCCTATTATATTGGGGAGACCATTCTTAGCTACTGGAAGAGCCCTTATGGATTCGGACGTAATGAAATTAAATTCTGAGTGAACAACGAAGAAGTTACCTTCCAAGCTAGTAAGGGTATGAAGTTACCAAACGAGTACAAGAGAATTTCAGTGATTGGTATTGTTAATGAAGTAGATGGTGCTGTTGAGATGAAGATGGAAGAGCAATGCCTAGGTGAAGCATTGGCAGCGATATTGGTAAACTTCGATGGTGATGATATGGATGGCTTTATGGAGTCAGTGAATGCATTAGAGGGGGGTGGTTCTTACTCGTATACTCCACCAAAGCTTTCCCTTGATTTGGAGAATAGAGCTACACCTCCTGCAAAGCCGTCCATTATCGAACCACCTCAATTAGAGCTGAAACCACTTCCTTCGTATTTGAGGTATAAATTTCTTGGCTTAAATAGTACTTTACCAGTAATTGTTTCTCCATTGTTGAATGATGTGTAGGTGGAACAGTTGCTAAAAGTTTTGAAGGAGCATAGACAAGCCATTGGTTGAACAATTACGGACATTCGGGGGATCCCTGCTGGAATTTGTGAGCATAAGATTCAATTAGAAGGTGGGACAAAACCGAGTGTGGAACATCAACGACGGTTGAATCCGTCAATGCAGGAAGTGGTAAAGAAAGAGATAATCAAATGGCTGGACGCTGGGGTAGTCTACCCAATTGCTGATAGTTCATAGGTAAGCCCGCTGCAATGCGTGCCAAAGAAGGGAGGCATGACTGTGATCAAAAATGAGAAGAACGAGCTTATTCCTACGAGAACTGTATCTGGATGGAGAGTGTGCATGGACTACAGGAAACTAAATAGCGCCACATGCAAGGACCATTTCCCTATGCCTTTTATTGATCAAATGCTTGATCGGCTAGCGGGAAAGTCCTTCTATTGCTTCCTTGATGGATACTCCGGTTATAATCAGATCAATATCGCTTTGGAGGACCAGGAAAAGACTACATTCACATGCCCATATGGCACATTCACTTTTAGCCGGATGCCATTCGGCCTATGCAATGCTCCAGCTACCTTCCAGAGATGCATGATGTCTATCTTCTCCGATATGGTAGAGGATTTTCTTGAGGTTTTTATGGATGATTTTTCTGTAGTAGGTGAGACTTTTGAGCATCGCCTGAAGAATCTCAAACAAGTGCTCAAGCGATGAGAGGAGACAAACCTTGTACTAAATAGGGAGAAATGCCACTTCATGGTGGATGAAGGTATTGTTCTGGGACATAAAATCTCAAGGCGTGGCATAGAGGTAGATAAAGATAAAATAGAAATCATCTCTAAGCTTCCTCCACCCACGTCCGTCAAAGGTGTCCGTAGTTTTTTGGGGCATGCCGGATTCTGCAGGCGTTTCATTAAGGACTTCTCAAAGATTACAAATCCAATGTGTAAACTCCTTGAGAAGGATGCCAAGTTCGTTTTTGATGAGAAATGCCTCAAAGCTTTTGAGGAACTGAAGACAAAGCTCACCACGGCACCCATTATTGTCACACCTGATTGGTCTCTTCCTTTTGAACTTATGTGTGACGCCAGTGGTGTAGCTATTGGAGTTATGCTGGGACAAAGACACAATAAAGTTCTTCACCCAATATACTATGCTAGAAAAACACTTAATGGGGCGCAGATGAATTACACCGTAACTGAGCAAGAATTGTTGGCCATTGTGTATGCTTTCGAGAAGTTCCGTGCATATCTGCTGGGCTCCAAAGTAATTGTGTACACTGATCATGCAGCTCTCCGTTATTTGATGGCGAATAAAGATGCAAAGCTGCGACTAATCTGATGGGTTTTACTGCTGCAAGAGTTTGATTTTGAAGTGATGGATCAAAAGGGAACACAAAACCAAGTAGCAGATCACTTGTCCAGAATTGAAGAATCGGGGAGACAAAAAGGAGAGCTGGAAATCAATGATGCATTTCCAGATGAGCAAATACTGGCGTTATCCAATTCCTTTGCACCGTGGTATGCAGACATCGCTAACTACATAGTCAGCGATCTTATTCCGGAAGGGTTGGAATCTTACCAATAGAAGAAGTTCTTGAGGGATTGTCGAAACTATTATTGGGAAGAACCCTTCTTGTTCCGTGTCTGTGCGGATAACATAATCAGGAGATGCGTGCCTGAGGAAGAGATGCTACAAATTCTGAAAACTTGTCATGACTCACCGGTTGGGGGTCATCATGGGGGGAATAGAACGGCAGCAAAGATCTTGGAATGTGGTTACTACTGGCCGACCATTTATCAGGACGCTAATCAGTTGGTAAAGTCTTGTGACCAATGCCAACGACAGGGCCCAATTTCTAGGAGGCATGAGATGCCTATGAACTTTGTGATGGAAATCGAACTATTCGAAGTTTGGGGTATTAACTTCATAGGCCCTTTTATAAGCTCATGTGGGATGAAATATATCTTAGTGGCTGTGGACTACGTGTCCAAATGGGTAGAAGCCATTGCTTTACCAAACAACGAGGCTCGGAGTGTGACCGCGTTTCTAAAGAAGAATATTTTCACCCGGTTTGGCACCCCAAGAGACATCTCAGTGATGGGGGTTGGCATTTCTGTAACAGAGTCTTTAAAGGTCTCCTTGACAAGTACGGTGTCAAGCATAAGGTTGCCACACCCTACCATCCACAGTCGAGCGGTCAAGTTGAGGTATCTAACAGGGAAATAAAGAGCATACTAGCAAAGACGATGAATGCAAACAGGACCGACTGGTCAAAGAAGCTAGATGATGCTCTATGGGCATACCGCACAGCGTACAAAACCCCCCATCGGTACATCCCCTTATCGGCTAGTTTTTGGAAAAGCTTGTCATTACCTGTAGAACTTGAGCATAAGGCTATGTGGGCCTTAAAAAGATTAAACATGGACTGGGCAGAGGCTGGAGCTCTGAGGCTAGCACAATTGAATGAAATGGAGGAGTTCCGTCTCCACGCATATGAAAGTGCAGCCGTATATAAGGAAAGAATGAAATTCGTCCATGACAAAAAGATCTTAAAAAGAGAATTCAAGGCAGGGGATCTGGTATTGCTTTTCAACTCAAGACTAAAACTATTTCCGGGGAAACTAAAGTCTAAATGGTCAGGCCCTTTCAAAGTTATCGACGTCTCTCCCTTTGGAGCTGTCAAACTAGCATCGGAGGATGGACTCCGAACCTTCAAGGTGAACGGTCAAAGAATTAAGCACTACTTGGGAGCAGATAGAGAGAAACATTTGGTAGAGCAACTGGATCTAAAGGACGGTCCATGCCCAACCATGGAATGATTTCAGAGGCGTCCTAGCTTCGTCGTGCCGCAACGTTAAATCAAGCGCTTCATGGGAGTTAACCCATGTGTGGTAACATTTACTTTGGCTTGTTGTTGTTGTACCTTTATTTAAGTTTTGATATCATAGTTGTACTTAGGGCTATTTGAAGGTTGTTCTAGAATGTAGGAGTTTGACAAAAGGACACAAAATTGAAAAGGAGTTCTTGAAACTGAAGAAAAAAACAATGTGAGAAATGCTACACAAATGCGATCGCATTATCAATATGCGAGCCGCATTTGTCCCGCAAACTGAAGCAGAAAGTTGAATAAACATAGCTGTCATAAATGCGACGATGCACAGCATTTTGCGGATCGCATTTGCGTTATGCGGTCCGCATTCTCATCGCAAACAGAGACAGAAGGTTTGGCTCAAAACAATGACATAAATGCTGTGAGGTAGCCTACTTTACGATTCGCATTTACACTATGCGATGACTCAATCATCGCATACTGACAGGTACGTGTCCACGTTCCCTCCTCTTCTAAGTCCTTCAATTTAGTGTATATATAAAAAAAAATAAAGAAAAAAAAAGAGAGAAAAAAAAAAGAACACAACAGAGAACGAACAGCGATAGACATTATTGGGGAAAAATTGAATTTCAAGCTTTCCAAACATCGAAGTGCTAATTAAAAGTTGTCCTAAATCCTCCAATCTTCTTCCTAGGTATGTTTGCTTACCCACTAAACTACTACCTTTGCTATATATTAAATTTTAATTTTGCAAGTTAGGTTTGGTGGTTCAATGTAGTTGTTTGAACTTTGAGGGGGATGAAGGCAGGAATCTAGGGTTGTAATTCTTGGGGGATGAACATACTTGTGTATCCAAGGGTATTTGCGGTCCACAAAATCAAAATGTGGACCGCAATTCGACCGCATCTCTAAACCCTAGATATCTGAGGAAGACGATAAATGCGGTGCCTTTGCGATCGCATAATGGCTATGCAGAATGCAAAGGCACAGCAAACAGGGTCAGAACATTTTGATTGGCACGAGAAATTTCTGCGGTAAGTTTGCGATCGCATATCTCACTTTGCGGTGGATATGCGATCGCATTTGTGTTCAGCAACCATGCCTGTGCACAAGAACACTCTACGATGGATATTGGATTCGCATATTCCACCGCAGACTGAAAGCTGGCTTGGCACATCTGAGAATGCGACGAGTTTGCGGTTCGCATAGTGGATATGCGACCGCAAACCACGCCGCATTTCTGTAAGTCTTTGTTGATTTTTCCTATTTTTCTTTTCTCTACTGATGACAATGTCACTTACATTTTACTCTCATGCAAATATGGCACCTAGAAAGCATTCCGCAAAGAAAAGGTCATCCTCCGGTCTTACCATGGCACAGCCCAAACGTCCAAGACTGGAACCTAATTTGCCAAGCACCTCCCAGTCTGATGAGGAGGACTGCTTGCCTGAAGTTGATCTAGTGGCTGAGGCCAGAAGGAAACGCGGAGATGACCTTCAGCTTCGATTCGGGGTTGAAGGTTCCAGGACATTGTTCAGGGAAGGGCTAACTAAAAGGAAAATCTTAGGGGAGAAAAAGTTGAGTTTGAATGGTTTACAGGATCAGTACCCTTATATTCTTGACAACATCAAAATGAGAAAATGGGAGTACTTCACTACGGACCCTAAAGAATACAATGAGTCAATGGTCCGGGAATTCTATGCATCTTACGGAGCTTCAAGAACGGGGTACCATAGACGCAACAGAATATTCACTGGCATCGTGCACGTTCGGGGAAAGAGTGTGTTCTGCCACAGTGAGCATATTAATGAACTCTACTTCCCCGATTGGGAATCAGGCACAGCTGAGTACGATGCCAAGTACTCTAACAGAGAAAACGAACGTGGATGGATAGCGTCCGTGATTGCCAAGGGGACTCCTGCCTGGATTAACCCTGGAAAGAAAATCTATAAAAGAGGACCTCACAAGGGAGGGAAAATCTTGGCTAAACTTCATCACCTCCCATTTAATACCGTCCAAAAACAAAACAGATATCAGCATTGAGAAAGCACTTCTCATTGCGTGTATTATAGCCGGTATTAAAATTGATGTGGGGAGTCTCATTTTCCAGGAGATTGGCATCCGGGCAACGCAGCGTGCCACATCACTTCCCTTTCCGAGTTTGATCACAACCCTTTGCCAAATGGTGAATGTTCCTTTCTGGCCACAAGCTGACAAACTCGGAAAGTCAACGAGGGATATCGATATCACTCGTATCAGTGATTCTGCTGCCCCAACAGAGACCCCAATCCAGGACATTGACTCCCAAAATCTCCTATCTCCCCAAGATCCAGAAGCCTCCATTGCTGCTGCAGAGACTGCACACCATCCACCATGGGTCCATCTTCTTCAACAGTGCCAGCCCTTTCAAGACTTGGTCTAATTGCACATCACGCCAATGCCAAAGTGGACCAACTCTTGAAAACCCTGCCCCACCTGATCAAACAGGCCCTGACTCCTATTCAAACGTCAGTGACCACTCTCCAACAACAACAAACATTATTCTGAGATCGTTTGCACAAACTTGAGTCTAGGGTTGAACAGATAGAAAGAGGTGAGGTTAGGAGTTTACCCCAGCTGAGGGAGGAAGTAAAATCCATGAAGACCGAACTCCAGAAAATGCAAAATTTGGAGTTCGACATAGCATCTCTCCTCCCCAAAGAACGTGACCAGAGTGCAGACATTGCTGCACCAGACTTGGGCTTGGACTTCACTGCTCTAATGGCAGACATTGCACCTTCGTCTGCCAAAGTGTCTCATCCTCCAGCTCCTCCGGTACCGGTAGATATTACTGATGACGAGACATTAGGGCAGTCATCAGAGTTAGAAGGGGAGGAGTCAGAGGATGCAAGTTCATGGTCCGATGAGGCTGATGACCCTAAGGAGAAGGGCAAAGCAATTGCGGCGCCAACAGTGGAGGAAGAAGAGCACGCAGACATTGAGAGGGCCATACAACACTCGCTAGCGGATGTGGCCGCCCTTGCAGACTCATCGGCCACACAGCCACCAGTGGGCAAAGCTAGCAGCTCAGCAGCCCCACCACATGCTCTAGTTCAGTCTCACAGCCCTCCTGTAGCTCCAGAGGATTCCTAGGCTACTGAATCTCTTCGCGCAAATGCGCCCCAGGGAGCCCCTTGCACTCTATCTTCTTTTCTTATGGATTGGGGACAATGCATGATTTCGGTTGGGGGTGGTAGCCTTATTTGTGTATTTGATCTATTTTCTAGCATGTTTAGTGACATTGATAACTGTAAAATATGTAGTAATGATTAATGATTTATGTATATATGCTGTTGTAGTTAAATAGTTAGTGAAATGAAGTTTGTCAATAAAATCCCCTTGTTTTTTCTTTGCCGGGTTCTTTTTCAAGGGAGTAATAGTAGAACCGGGTTTATTAAAATGAGATATATTGACCATGATGGTGAAATTGTTTAGTATCAAGTATTTAAATCTGTGTGTAGAGTATACCCTCGTTAACAATCAGCCATGTGAACTCGAGGCTCATTCTGTAACTCTATGTCCACCTAGAGTCGTGTATGTATACATGAGGAAAGCCTCGAGTGACCATATGTTAACTCTAAAGCTGTAAACTATGTTAACCGAACAGATTGTGTGCCAATGTGTGAGAGCTCTTTGTTTGAATATTTCTTGTGTTGCTTCTGCCATCTAGAACTTGCCCGGTTGGTTTTTCGACGCTTATTATAAGTGCACTGAGTTGGAGAGAGGATCTTAGGCATTCTTTGTTTATTTATGAAACCTTTTTAGCTTTTTTAGTCTACCCGTGTATAAATAATATCACTAGTTCCCTATTTGAGCCTTTTATCCTTTTCCTTGGCCTCCTCATTACAAACCTTTCCCGTTCATAAAATAACTATCTCTTTTGAACTCGTTCCTAACATTGAGAATAGGGCTAAAAGCCTAAGTTGGGGGTGTGGGTCAAATTGGAAATAGATAAGGCTGTGAAGTGAGGGTGAGAGCTTATACCTCAAAGTGCTAATGTGAATTTATGAAAGCTCCAAAAAAAAAAAAGAGAGAAAAGAAAAAGAAAAGAAAAAGAAAATAGTTATATATGTATTTACAATAATGGAGCTCTGAAATAGATTAGAGAGGTATTTAAGGCGGGCCCACTTTGGGAACTAAACGCCAGTGAGGCTATGGGGTTGAAAAGAAGGGAAATGTTAAAAGAAAGAAGAATGTAATTAGTGTTCAAGGAGGATGTAGTCACTCATATCTAAATATATATCCTACCCTTCCTTAAACCTACATTACAAGCTTACAAAATCCTTATGTGATCTCCAACCGAGTGTTCTTAGAAGTAGGTGATGAATTAAAATAAGGGCAAGCATATGGTATGGCATGTGGTGACACTTGAAATTTTGTTCTGAGAGTGAGTGTATTTGCATTTGAGTCCCTTTGTAGTGTTATGATAAAGATTGTGAGAGTGGGACTTTCTTTCCAGTGAGGGCACATAAACTGCTTGGTAGATAGAAAGTTGAGTTTTGAGTAAAGCATAAGTGCATTCAGCTGAAGGTAGCCTTTAGTTACTTTATTAAGGCTCAAAGTTCATAAGCTGATTGGTTGTCCTTGAATATACTGATGATTCAAGGAGGGTAAAGTATTCAAAGAGATATACCTGAGATACTAACAACAAACACCGTCCATAGTCAGTATTGTTTCATGTTTAATAAGTAGAGTCTAGACTAGGATAGTATCGTTTTAGTTGCTTGAGGACAAGCAAGAGTTTAAGTTGGGGGTGTTGATGTGCCGGGTAATTTCGGCACATTTTGATACTACTTGCTTAGAGTTTAACTTGTTTTATGTGCAAATTCTACCGATACTTATGTAATTTTAGTGTATTTGCAGAACATCGAGTGTAAGGATCCAAAAGCACGAAAAATAGCTCAAAAAGCCAACTGAAGAAAAGAAAAGAGATCAACAGCATCGCAGATGTGAATATGCGGTCGCAAACAGCACATGCGGACCGCATATTTCACAAACAAATCGCAAACAAGGACAGAACTCTAGGCACTTCTTCATGTCGAGAATGCGGTCGCATATGTGACCGCAAGTAAGAATGCGAAACGCAAAATAGCACTGTGAAACCGCAAACGCAAGCAGAGTTTCTGGGCGAAAATCAGGGTGAAGAATGCGATCGCATTTTGCGATCGCACAATCAACATGCGGACCGCAAAACCATAATGCGATGAAGGCAAAACTCTTGGGTTAAATATGCGACAGTCGATGAAGATTTGCGGTCCACATTTCTGTTTTGCGACAGAAATGTGGTCCGCATTATTACAGCAGGGGCAAATTAGTCCGAACTTCGACTCGGTTTTTGGGCCTCTATAAATAGGTTTAATAGGGTTTTGTGAGGGACATCTTGTCAGAATTGAGAGTACAAAGTACGGGCAATTAACTAGTTTGAATTCTTGGAAGCTTTTGGGATCAATTACCTTCTATTTTGTAAGATGATGACAATTACTATTCTTTTGTATTCAATTTTTAGCATGAGTAGCTAAGCCCAAATGCTAAGGTTGTGAACCCTAGATGGGTATAATGTTGTTGAGATTTTGATATTGAATATGGATTTAACGGAAGATTGATATTTATTTACTTCTTATTCTTCAAACAATTGTTAGTGGTTGCAAACATTAACGAACGCCAATTTATTCTATCTTACCTTGGAAAAGTGGGATAGAATTTGGTAGAAGTAAATAACAAAGACTCAAGGCTTTAAACCTTGTTTAATAAAATCGCTTAGGAATAAGTGGGTTTTAATTTGGCATTAATTGATTGTTCTTAATCACAACTCTTTTGTATTTGGAAAAATCATAAAGAGGATATATTATCCAACTATTGAAAAACATTAGGTAGTAAATTAGGCATCAATTGCATATCAAGAAAGTTTTCCGTTGGAAATATTCAATATTAATATCAAGAGCATTATACTACATTAAGGGGGACACAATCTTGGTTTCTTTAATTCATATTATTTACATTCACAATATTACAATCAGTTCTCACTTATCCTCATGTTCAATATTCCTTTTTATTATAATTACTTGATAGAATTACGACTTAGTTGAGTATTACACTAATTAGATAAACGTTTCACACATATTCCCTGTGGGATTCGACCCCAACCTTGTTGGGTTATTATATTTGACACCGACCGCTTACACTATTCTTAAGGTGTAATTTGAGCGTACTTCAAATTCTTTGACTTTCTGGAAAATATCCCCACCTTCTTGTTTGGACCATTTGGATAATTCTTTGCAGAGTGTTTTTGTTTTTTGATGGAAAATTCACATTGCATTTCTAGTGACTGGTGTATTCCAAACCTACTGTACCAGTGAAAAAAAGGTTGCATTTTCTGTCCAGCAGTTTAGGAATTTAAAATACTTAGTGGCTTTATCCTGTCTGACATTGATTTCCATGAGAAGAGGACAGTGATCTGATCCTGTGGATGCTAGATGTGTAATGGTAGAGGCAGGGTGTGCAGCAAGCCAGTTGTCATTGGCCAATCCCCTATCCAGTCCTTTCCAGGCAATTGAGCAGGGGCCTCTGCCATTAGACTAAGTGTATCTAGGTCCGTAGTATCCAAGGTCAGTGAGTCCACAATCCTCAATCATGCTCAGGAACTCCATACTTTTGTTAAGTTGGTATGGAATACCCCCTATCTTTTCTTCAATTGATGCAATCATATTGAAATCCCCAATGACACACCATGGTACACTAGAGTTCTGTTCTTTGTTCCTTAGGTTGTCCCACAGTGGTCTCCTTAAGGGAGGTTTGCATTTAGCATATATGACTTTGAGGTGGAAGATTTCAGGAGCTTCTGCATGCTTTAGTTCAATTGTGACTTGCTGTTCATCTTGATCTGTGATAGTACCAGTAAAGTCCTTATCCTAGAAAATCCATATCTTGTCATTGTTGTTGGAAGCTACATGACGTATAGAGAGTTGGTTTTGGTATTGAGTGATATGTGAAGAGTCTAGGAATGGTTCTAGAATAGCTATGAGGGAGAGATTATGGATTTATTTTAATTTTTTGAGTCTCTCAATGGCTTCTGAGGTTCTAATACCTCTGACATTCCATATAAGTGTACTGATCATTAAAACATGGAGGGAGGGTTGGAGTTTGGTGGGATAGTGCTTTTTCTAGCAGCCATGTTTCGTGTGATCCTTACTGATGGGCTATATGTTCTAGGAGATAACCCCTGGTTCTGAATGATGGCATTTTGATAGTGTTCCCCATTAATGGCTGCTATAAGGAGATCACAATGCTGGTCCTCCTCTGTGGTATCACTGAGTCCAGCTTCTTTCTCAAAGCCTTCACTCATCTCATCCTCTGAGGGAATAGGCCTATATTCATCATGTTATGAAGAATATTTTAGAGGGCACTCTTCTAGGGGAGCAGGTATTAGGACAGTGTGTTTATTCAGGTCCTCCTGCCTGTCCTGCTCATTGGCATGTAGCAGAGGTTGTGAAAGGGAGGGGTCTGGCACAGGGTCTCTATATGTTTGCGATTTGTTGGCAGTATCAACATTAGGATTTCATTTCAAATTGGCAAGTAGGCTTTGGTATGGAGTAGTGGATTCCTGAAGGTGTTGATCTGATATAGGTTCATTGATAGAGATTCCTGCAGACTGTTTTCTCATGGTTTTTCTCTTCTTCTGGCTTGGCTTCCTTTTGGATTTAGGGGATTGTATGCTGAAATCAGAAACTACAGGGGATTTCCCTTTTAGGATTCTCCTTATAGCATCTTCCTGCGGATCGATTTGGTATTTATCTGAACTGATTATATCACAAGTCTCTTCTGACATAGCAGTAACCGTATGGGTCTCTATAATAGCTGGCGCAGGGGGATTAAGGGGGGCCATCCTATGGTCAATCAATTGTGCTCTAGCACACTCATGCGAAACATGAGGAATTCCAACCCCAATAGGTACCCCGTCCTGCAAAAAACTGGTTTTCTCCTGACATTTCTTCATTCCTCCATCAACTTCATGATCAACAGTTATAAAAGGGGGGTCGTGAGAATGGGATACAGTGTTGGTGCTTCCAGAATTATGAATTGAATTCAATATTTTTGGGGCTACCTGTTGGGATGTAGAGGGTATACCTGACGGTGTAGTTCTGGTAGTTTCATGTGTGGATGCAACATCAACAGGCCATGTCACAGCTTGCTTTGGTATGTACATCTACTGTTGCTTCTTGCTGGCTTGGGAGTTACCTTTGAAGTGCTTCTTTTTCTGTGTTTGCCATTCGTCTTGTGCCAGTGTGTCTCCCGAAATTTGGTGCTCTTTGCTCTGTTGGTGTTCCTCTGCTTTTTGGTTAGTAGCCTGCTCCTTTGCTGCCTCAATTGCATTGTGGTGTTGATGTCTAATCTTTTGATTACCTCTAAACTGGTTTTCTTTGATGCGACTTGAGGCTCTGATCTGTGGTTCTTTCTCTGTAACTGATATTTCTTCCTTTCTTCTTTGATTTTCCTCCTCTTTTATCTTGACTTGAGAGGCTTGAATTGAATGGCCCTGGTGTCTACAGTAGGTGCAATACTCAGGGAGATTATCATATTGTATCTGGAGCCATTGACCTTCTCCATTGACATCCTCGTCACAAGCCATACATGAGTAGGCAGTTCTTTGGTGAGATCAACTTGCATTTTTGTCTTTGCAACACTTCCTCTGGGTTTTTTTAAATGAAGCAAGGTCCAAACACAGATCTTTACCAATAGGTGATAGTAGTGGAGTCAATATTTCCATATAATAAAGATGTCATGGTAGTTCAGGGATGACAATCCATATAGGAACAATTGGTGTATCTTCGTTAGGCTTGAATGCTGGATTTCATGCTTCCAGTGTCATCATTTGACCTTGTATGTACATATATTGCTTGGTCCATACAGTGGTATGATCATACTCATTATCGAGGTCTATATATACAGTTCTGGCATTGAAGTGAGTTATCTTGACCCCTCTTCTGAGTTTAGTTTGGGCTGTGAAACTCTTTCTGATTGTTTCCATTCTAGGCATGGTGTTAAGAAATTTCCCTATCACTGTAAATTTGCATCTATCTACAAACTTGACTATGTAGTCTTCCTCTTGAATAGCACTGCTGGTTTCCCTTGCTTTGTAGTAATAACAGGTGGTGTGAATTGAATTGGGGTGACTTCTGCTTCGTTCCTAGCTCTCAATCTAGTGGCATAGGATTAGGTGACAGTAGGGGGAGGAGGGGGGTTACTGATTGAGTCTTGGGTTTAGTAGAGGTGTTAGGTGCTTGAGCTTTGGTGATAATAGGTACTGCTTGGGGTATCGGTGTTACTGTTTGAGGTGCTGGTGGTTTTGTGCCTTTTTTGGACTGTTTTTGCTTATCAAAGTTAGAGGAGATCTTGATGAGGGGTTGAGTTGAAGTTGGTGGCTGCGTCTTAGTATGTTTACCAGTATTAGGAATCACAATATCTGGCTATGGTTGCTGCTGTTACTGAGCAGGTTGGGCTTCTTCTGTAATATTCACTAGGCTAGTACCTTTACTATTACTTGTAGAGGCGTGCATTGTGGGTGTCATTGACGCTGCCTGAGACAATAGGTGAGCCTTGTATAATTGGGGCTGTATCACACCAGCAATATCAACCTGTTGCATTCCAGCGAGAGTGGGGCAGATTTCATCATCACCTTTTTGCTACAATTCTTGTATTTTTGTTTGACGACTAGCTTCCTTATGACCTTGAGATGATTCGGGAGGGGCATGCTCACACAGTTAAGTTGTTACAGTGTCACCGGCATTTCGTCGAACACCTAGGGTGCTCAACATTGTCAGATTCTCCTTTTGCAATATTGTGGAAATTGATGGATCGAAAATTGGAATTGAGGGGGGGAAAACAATCTCTAAACATCAGAAATCTTTTGGCGTTGGTCTTGAGCCATTTGGTTTAGCCGAGTATCATGCATTGCCAACTGTTGCTTTTCCGTACAGTTTAGTTCGACATTGCTGATTTCAACAGTGGAGTCTTCCATATTTTGGAGAGGAGGTCGTACTGAGGTTGGAGAAGAAGCTCCTATACTTGGATTGGCTCGATTTGGCCCAGTAACAATCGAGGGATTGTTTGGAACTCCCAGGCGATTTTTCACTGCAATTATCCATCTGCCATTCTGCAAATTCTTGTCAGCTGGGATGTTGTTTTGAGGTGTTGTTTGTGGGAGGTGGTGCGCACTGGCAAAGCGGAGATTTTGGGACTGGTCCGATGGTTTTCCACCAGACGGTGGCGGAGCAACGATCATATGAAGGCGAGGTTACTATTTTCGTCGGTTCACTTTTGTACGGAGAGGATTTTGGGTTGGGCCGCTGTTCTATCTCTACCTTAGTATATTTTAAAATGCACAAAAACTATAGTAGGATCATATATGTATCTAAGTTTAAAAATGAGAATTAAAATGTTTAAGTTTTGATGTAAATATGAATAATTTTGTAACTGAGTTTTGGTGAAATTTACTTATTTAGAAATAACATAAAAGATATTTTTCAACTTACAAATTTTAAATACTAATTTGTTATTTAAAAAAAAAGATATTTTGATTCTCAAAATACTAATAATATTTTTTTTTTTTTGAAATGAGTGAGTACTTATTAAGTGGGGAATAAGGCTTCTTGTATTACATTGTAAAGAAAAAATAATAACTACATCAATATATATAAATCAAGTTTATACAGAAAATTCTCTGGATTGTTTTTTCTCTAAAAGAAATCGACAAAGTGTTCTGAAAATTTCGTGTGGATGGAAGGCTCATTTCTAAATGAATTGTTTATGGAACAATTGCAACATCGGGGGGAAAAATTCAACTAGCCAAACCTTTATCTTGCACAAAACTTTTCTGCAAAAGATTTTCTGAAACATTGTCTTTTTTTTTTCAACCGCTATTTTATTTGTTTTTTCTACTTCTTTCTTTTACACTTTTAAATAGTTATTTAATTTTAGAAAGTTATAAAAGCTCATAAATAGTTGAGTATACGATTATCCATATGTGTTTATCAGCTAAAATTTAAAATTAGATATATAGCAATTCATCGCGGTGCATGAAATAAATAAATTTTGAGGAAGCTAAGAAAATAGGGAACATATATAGGTGTATAAAAGGTAAAAGGCTTTGTTTATGCAAGATGGAGCATGGTTCTAAAACATGGATCAAGTTGGGCGGGTCCATCTTGACCCAACCCATCTTAGCCCAAGTATACTTTGGGCTGGTTTAGGCAATGACCCATTTAATGACTCAATCCATCTTGACCCGCCCAAATTCAGCCTAACCCGCCCATTTACCATCCGTAGAATGCTCTATCCAACATGTCCATCAAAGCTGCTCCTACAAACTCTATCCAAAAAAAAATTCCAAAAAGACACAAAATATTAGGCTTGATAATTTATGTGTACTTATAGCCTGCTTCTAAAATCAACTTATTTTGAAAAATATTTTTCTCAAAAGTGTTATTCAAAAAAGTACTTTTGGTGAGAAACGGTTTGAGTTTTGCTAATTAATTTGAAAATCACTTTGAAGCAATAGTTAGTGTTTGGCTAAGCTTTTAAAAAGTGCTTTTAAGTGTATTTTTTTTTCAAAAGTTTTTTAGAGAGAAACTACTTTTTATGCTTTTCAACAAATGTTTTTGCTTCTACTCGAAAGCACTTTTTTCCTTCTAAAAACTTGCCAAATAACTTAACTTTGAGAAAAAGTACTTTTGGCATAAAAAAGGCATTTTGGCCAAAATAAAGCTTGGCCACAGGATATTAATGTCTTTAGTATTAAAGGATTTTTTTTCCTTCCTATATAATATTTAAAATTTATTTACCAAAATTGTCCTAATTTTGTATATTACCACCCTTAACAAGGATTACTTACAAATTATATACAATTCATAATTAGTGCCTTAAATTAGGGGATTCAATTACATCATCTTCCTTCTTTTTTTCTCCTCTCCTCTTTCCTTATTTTTCTGCGAGATTTTTACCTTCCTAATGGCTGGCGTTTCTACCTCTTAATAATTAGAGCCCGTTTAGACATAAGAAATTTTTCACTTTTTTTCAAAAAAAATTCACTCTTTTTCGAAATTAGCGTTTGGTCATAAAATTTTTTAATTTTCACTTGAAGATGCATTTTGGAATTTTTCAAAAATTTGAAAAACTTCAAAAAAAAAAAATTTAAAATTTTCACTCAGATCACTCAAAAAACTTCAAAAATAACCCAAAATTATATTCATGTCCAAATACAACTATAATTTTCAAATGTCATTTTCACTTGAAATTTTTTTTCGTCTTTTTTGAAATTTTACAATTCTTATGTCCAAACGCCCACTTAGTACTCCGAAGATGGTATGTTCAAGTTATTTGTTGAGCAAAAGTCAAATACTTTCCACTTTTCGTGGAGTTTAATGTGATACCTGTGTACGAAAAGAGAAAATTTTGGTCGGTTTGTTTGTAATTTAATTTGTCCTTGAATTTTACCTTCCTTTTCTTTATTTTACTTTTACCTGTTAAAAAACCAAATTTATTTTTACCTTCATTCATTTCTGAACCATGTTAGCAATTTACGATAAGAGGTACCCCCTCCAATTTAAAGTCATGATTAATTTCCCTTTCTCTTGCCTTTTCCCCTTCCTTCACCCCAAATTATACAATGTAACGTACAACTTTTACTTCTTAATAAGAATTTTATAGTTACCTTGTAATTCTCTTCCTCATTTCGTTAGTTTCTTATTTATTTATTTTTTTTAAAAAAAAAGGAGGAGATAGATATTGAACGACAAGAAATAAATAAGCATGGGTAAATGCAAAAAAAGGGTCATGAACGATATTTTAAGTGACAACAACAACATACAAATTTGTATGGTACAACAACATACAATTAAAAATAAAAATCGTATAAATTTGATACATCCACAACAACATACAAACTAAAAACGTATTTTATATAACTAATTACATAGTATAAAATATATTTATAACTTATCTACAACTTTAAATACATTATTTTTACTCAGTTAAATACAAATAACTTAAATACAATTTTCATACAAATTTCATACAATATGTCTTTTGTATGTATTTTGTATATGATTTGTATATATTTTTAAGTGGTGTGTCCTTCTTCCTCTTTGAAATTCCAATCAAAACTTCCTCTCTTAAAATAATTTTGATACATATCAATAACTTTATGTAAAAAGATAGTATATATAACTTAAATACAAATTTCGTACAACGATTCATACATTATACAACTATTTTTCAACTTTCATATAACATTCAAATAAAAAATATATATATAATTACAACAGAATACAATTTAAATACAATTTATACAATATACAACTTATTTATAACTTATCTACAACTTTCATACATACTAAAAATAAATTTCATACAACTAACTATAAAGTATACACTTATTTACAACTAATCTACGACTTATCTACAATTTTCATACATTATTTCTACCCAGTTAAATACAACTACAATATCATACAACTTAAATATAATTTTTATACAAATTTTATACAATATGTCTTTTATATATTGTGTATATGATTTGTATATATTTTGTGTGTGGTGTGTGTTTCTTGCTCTCTAAAATT
Organism: Nicotiana obtusifolia; assembly: GCA_002018475.1. Taxonomy (NCBI): domain Eukaryota; kingdom Viridiplantae; phylum Streptophyta; class Magnoliopsida; order Solanales; family Solanaceae; genus Nicotiana; species Nicotiana obtusifolia. The sequence goes on along the minus strand of MCJB01049524.1, from coordinate 30,660 downwards.
CCAATCAAAACTTTCTCTCTTGATACAATTTTGATAGATATCAACAATTTATGTAAAAAGATAGTATTGATAACTTAAATACAAATTTTATACAACAATTCGTACATTATACAACTATTTTTCAACTTTCATACAACATTCATATAATATATATATATATATATATATATATATATATATATAACTATAACAGAATATAATTTATATACAATTATACTACAACTTTACAACAATTTTGTAAGTATATTGTATGTGATGTGTTTTTCTTCTTCTTCTTCGAGTTTCAATCTGAAATTCAGCCAAAATCAAGTATAATCTTCACCAAACACCCTCAAAATTGAGATATAAACTCTAAATAATATTCCAAATTGTTTGCAACAACTCCCAGTCCAAACAAAGAATAGTTTTTGAAAATAGAAATTCGATTTCAAAGCTTCAAAGCTTTTTAATGGCTGTCAATGATGGAAAGTCAAATACTTTCAAAATTTATTGATTGACAATTTCAATTTGAACACCAATTATACAATATGAAAGAAAATTGCTAAGTTAAAACGACTGAAATCTATTGATGAATTTCATTAAAATTATATACAACAAGAAAGCATAAAAAAAGGAGAACAACAAATGAAGAAAAATTGGGGAAAAAACCAGAGAAGGAGAGTAGAGAGAGAGAGAGAGAGAGAGAGAGAGAGAGAGAGAGAGAGAGGACAAGTATAAAGGAATAAGCAAATAACTGATATTCCTTATTCAATTCCTAATATAAAGGGAACTTATTTAAAACTTATTGGTATATAATTGGTAAATTATAGATGACCATGTAATTAAATTGAAACTTGAGTAGGGAGGGTAATAAGGTTTCAAATAGTGTATAGGAAGGTAAAAATCCCGTTCTATCAATGGTCACACTTCTGCTTTCATTAACCTTATGACTAATATAATGCATCTCTAATATTAGTAATAACATTTTTTTTCTTTACCCTAAAAGATAGTTCAAGGTTCGGAGATAGATCTCTCATCTAACACCTATAGAAACCCTTCTTGTAATATTATTATGCAATGTTCTATAAGTCAATTATTATTTTAGTAGATAGGGACCTCAAGGAGCTGGTGGTAGATGCTAAGAGGGTGAACGATAGATTGATGGTTATTAAGCTAGTAGTTGGTGGGCTCACTTTAAGCGTGATTAGTGCTTACGCCCCGCAGGAAGGCTTGGACGAGGAGGTTAAAAGGCACTTCTTGGAGGATTTGGATGAGGTGGTGTGAGGTATTCCGCACAGCGTGAAGTTATTCATAGGAGGTGATTTTAATGGTCATATTGAGGAAACATCTAGGGGCTATAATGTTGTGCATAGCAGGTTCAGTTTTGGAGTTAGGAATGAGGGTGGTACTTTGTTGTTGGATTTCGCTAAAGCTTTTGATCTGGTGGCAGCTAACTCGTGTTTCCAGAAGAGGGACGACCATTTAGCCACATTTCAGAGTACGGTGGCCAAGACTCGAATTGATTACCTTCTCTGTAGGAAAAGTGATAGAGTCTTATGCACTGATTGCAAGGTTATACCGAGCGAGTAACTTTCAACCCAACATAGGCTCTTAGTAATGGACTTGGAGATCAAGGGAGAGAGGAAGAAGAGAGTTGTATATAACTAACCTAAGATCAAGTAGGGAGCTTTGAATAAGGACAAAGCTCGGGTATCGGGGGAGAAGTTGTTGGCTATGGAGGCCTGCAGGAGTAGTGGGAACGCGAGTAGTATGTGGGCTACGACAACTGACTACATTAGGGAAGCTACGAAGAGGTGTAAGGGGTTACAAAGGGTTACTCGGGGGGCACAAATGAGACTGGTGATGAAATGGAGAGGTCCAACGAAAAGTGAAAACCAAGAAAGCGGCATATGTGAAGCTAGTGGAGAGCGCCGCGAGAGAGGAAAAGAGGACGAATAGGGAGTGTTACAAAAAGGCAAAGGAAAAGGCAAAGTTAGCCGTCACGATGACCAAGATAGCAACATTTGAGCACTTGTATGAGGAACTTGGGACAGAGTTGGTGACAAGAAACTGTTTAGGCTAGCCAAGGTTAGAGAGAGGAAAGCTCGGGACCTGGACCAAGTGAGGTACATCAAAGATGAAGAAGGCTAGGTATTGGTGTAAGAGGCGTGTATTAGGCGCAGGTGGCAGATATACTTCCATAAACTCTTGAACGAAGATGCGGACAGGAACATCTCAGAAGCAAGCTTGATTTTGGGTCTTGTAGGCACATTAAAGTTCACGTTGAGGAGGTGATGCAGCAGATGAGTAGGGGTAAGGCGACTGGGCCCGACGAGATTCCGGTGGAATTTTGGAAGGATGCAAGTCAGACAGGTTTGGAGTAGCTAACTGGACTATTTAATGGCATTTTTAGGACGAAGAAAATGCCCGGAAAATAGAGGCGGAGTTTGATGGTTCCATTGTACAAGAACAAGGGAGATGCCTAGAATTGCAACACCTATAGGGGTATTAAGTTGCTGAGTCACTCTATATAAGTGTGGGAGAGAATGGTAGAGAGGAGGGTAAGGAAGAGTGTGTCTATCTCGGAGAATCAACTCAGATTCATGCCGGGACAGTCGACTACTAAAGTTATTCATCCTGTGAGGAGATTAATAGAATAGTATAGGGCGCGGAAGGACTTGCACATGGTGCTCATTGGCCTAGAAAAAGACTACGACAAAGTCCCAAAGGAGGTTTTATGGAAATGTTTGAAGGCTAGTAGAGTCCCAATAGCATACATTAGGGTAATCAATGATATATACGACGGAGCTAAGACTAAGGTGAGGACGGTAGAAGGAGAATTAGATAATTTCCCAATGGTGATGGGTTGCACTAGGGATCAATATTAGCTCATTTTTATTCGCTCTGGCAATGGATGTGCTGACGTGATGCATCTAAGGAGAGGTGCCATAGCATATGTTATTTGTAAATGACATAGTGCTGATTGACGAGACGCGTTGCGGGAATAACACTAGGCTGGAGGTATGGAAATAGATCCTAGAATCTAAAGATTTCAAGTTGAGTAAGCAAAAAATAAAATACTTGGAGAGCAAGTTCAGTGTTGGGATGCATGAAGTTGACGTGGAACTGAAGCTTGATATACAAGTAAACCTCCCCCCCCCCCC
>MCJB01049524.1:0-27497 GCA_002018475.1 Nicotiana obtusifolia | reverse complement strand
AACCCCCCCCCCCCCCCCAAGGGATAGTTTTAAGTACCTTGGGTCTATTATACCCTAATAGAGGAGATTGAAGACGATGTTACTCATTGGAGCAAGGTAGATAAAATATAAACTCACATCTGGTGTTTTATGTGATAGAAATGTACCACCAAGTCTTAAGGGCAAATTCTACATAGCGGTAGTTAGACAAACTATGTTGTATGGGGCCGAGTGCTAGCCAATCAAGAAATCTCATGTCCAGAAAAAGAAAGTAGCATAAATAAGAATGTTGAGATAGATGTATGGATATAAAGTTATTAGGGACAAGGTGGACGTGGCTCTTATGAAAGACAAGTTGCAAGATTCGAGGTCAAGATAGTTCGGACATATAAAAAGGAGAGACATTGATGCCCTAATTAGGTGTGACATCTCACAAGTGGCAAACTCCCTTTTGCCATATTTCTAATTAACATCAACTTTTACAAGTCTTTACTAATCTAAACTTTGATTGACATAAAATCATAAATTGCCTCACGTTCAACATTCGAATAAGAAACCAATGCTTTTATTTTCCTTCAACAAAAAAACAAAGTGAACTCCAAATATAAGCCAAAAGTAGCTAAAAGACAAGGATCACTGGAGTAACGTTTCACTTTGATTTTGGTTATGCTTTAGGATGATATTATTTTTAAAAGGTGCTTTAGACATTTTTGTAGAAACAATTACATAGTCGTATTAGATTTTAGATTCATCCTTAGATTTCTTTATAAACAAAAGAAATGGTTACACTAAATTATTTTAAAACACAATAAAACTAGCCTTTGAAACAAATACAACTTATTCCTACAAACACCATCTTATCGTATCATCACTCTTTATAAAACGTTTTCTATTTCATTTGAACATATTAAAAAAATGCACATAAAACATCCCACTAGGTAAATTAGAAATTAACCAATAGGTAATTGTAAAACAGCCTACATTGACAAAAGAAGGTAGAAACAGCTATTGTACTATTGCAAACTCCAAACAGCAACTACACCATTTGAAATAGCGGTCAGAAAACATGTGCATTTTTACTCCAAAGGAAAAGGTGTTTTACTATAAAGATCAATGAACTATACCACATGCAGCAATGCAGTCCAATACACATGCAATGGAGAAGAAAAATAAGGTAAAACCAAGAATTATTACATCCGGAAAAAAAAATACAATAATATCCAATTGCGTTAAACCTAAAAAAGCTAGGGCGACTTTAGAAAGCCAAGCCTGACAAAGGACAAACGACTAGATAAGCAAATTTAAGTCATATTTTTAAAAATTTACTCATCCAATTCTTTATAATTTGCAACTTCTGCCATAGTAACAACAGTTGCTCGACTAAACGTCTCATCGTTGACTGCAACAATTTGTTTATTTTTTCGTTGCATCCGTGGTCTTCCTTTTGAGATGAATATCATGAAATCGTTTCTTTTAGTATGCTATTACGGTTATTTGTTTATTAGTTCAATTTTTAAAATGTGAAGACAAATTATAAACAATCCTTAGAATGCAAAGAAATAAAGATCTGAAGTATGGGGCTCTGATGTAGCTCGAGTAGTCACAATAAGGAACTATCGGGCAACGAAGAACACCTTTACTGTTCCAGACATTCAACGGTTCCCACAACCATGTATCGGGCAACGAAGAACACCTTTACTGTTCCAGACATTCAACGGTTCCCACAACCATGTATGTGGCAACACCTGCCTTATGTCTGGTTCAGCCACATAGAACCACCATCTTTTAGACACAAGTGTCAATCTAACAATTGTTATGATCTTACTTTGTTAAATGAACACATACCAATTAAGACACTAAAACGATAACAGCCCTGGCAGTCTTTTACATGAACATAATACTTGCTGTAGTTTGTGTTCATCAAAGATAAAGAATTTAAAGGAACTGAAACAGGAGCAGATGGTAACCTCCAGGCGTAGAACGATACTTTACATCTAAAAATTACAAATAATCAGAGGCAGGATGAAGCAGTTAACAAAATTTGGAGGAGTGCTTAACCCAAATTTCTGGAATGATTTTTCTGACAATTTTGGAGAGACCATAAAAACAAGGCAAAACAAAATGCCATGTAGTTTGTGAGGCCCAACTCCTGGAACACATCCACCAAACGAACGAGCAGATAATTTCAGATTTCATTGTTGCTAAAATGCACCAAGCAGCTTAAAATTCTGGATCAGCCTTTATCTAATCGCCGATACCAAAAATGGCATCTATGCTACCACTTTACAACATAGATCAGATAATTGTTACTGTTGATAAAAAGATAGAGTAAGAAGAAAGAAAAAATAATATGGAAAAAGGTGATTGTTGCTCATATTCTATGGGTGTAAAAGAGTCTGTCATGCCATGGCAATGGCATTCAGTACGAGGAATTTTTTTCTAATCATCGCAAAACCACCTCTTTATAAATTAAAAAAAAAAAAAAAAAAAACTTCAAGAAAGAAATATCCAGTTCTAAATGCTCTATAAAAATAAACATGTTGATGTAAAAACGCATAAACAGATCAAGGCAACCACAAAAAGAAAAAATAAGACCTAAGATCTGCAAGAAAATGGTCTCTGGAGTGAGAGATATCCACTTATTCTTGTGAAAATAAATTGAAGCTTGCAGAGTATGCGGCGATTGTAATAGCATTTATAGAAGAAGAACTGGGGTGAACCCTAATTAAGATTCCTTGGAACTAGTCATAACAAGGCTGGTTTGACAGCATAAGGCTTCGCCTTGGCCCAGATGTAAGGTTTATTTGGTTTGGGCTTCCTTGGTCCATATTCAGTTTTTGGAAGGTGTTACTATTAGTTCACGTGTTAGTACAAAGCTTGTTGAGAAGAGAAAGAAAAACTAACCCAAATAGCCGTCCTCTTAATATCTTAAATTGAAAATAGCTGGCTGATATATATATATATATATATATATTATGTATACCGACTAAAAAAAGTAAACAGTGAATCTGATCAGTTATTTGTGTTACAATTCCAATAAGAAATAATCATCGCATAATAATATTACAATTAACTAGCCATATAAGAAAAAAAATTAACACACCGGTAATGCGACATTCAAAAAATTATGGAAATATGACACTTTCTGGGTGATCTTTAACTTATGACTTCCGGTTGCCCCACAAATAAAACTTTAAGGTCAAAAATTAAAAGTGTAGCTCACGGGGAAGCAAGGGGCAACACTTGTTAAACTTGAAGTACTGCCCATAATGCAAGAGGGACAAAAAATCAATATCATCCACTTTGACGGTTATTTATGTACTTCACCTTGTGACATTAGGTTGGCAATATTAAATAAAAGTTTTTAATAATTAAAATGCCCTAAAAGTAGGCAACTCACACACAATGGTGGAGGCAAGATTTTCGCTAAGGAAGTTCAAAAAAAAAAAGTTAAAAAACTAGAGAGATTGTGGCCAGTGGGAATTGAACTAGTGACCTCACAAAAATTGGCTTATGCTTTTGAGTTGTGTCAGGGGATTCAAAATTTAATATATAGAGGTCACAAACAGATTTTGCCTTATATGTACCGTGTAATTTTCCGACGAAGGGAGTTCTGGTGAACCTTCCCTAAATTCGCCCGTGCTCACGCATAACATAAATTCCACACAACCCTCTTAACCTTAGGATTTTGAAAATACCTCCTCCTTCATCTTTTAAACAATGAATACGGAAAGAAAAAGAAACAGCAAAAGGACACACTTCGAATATCGTACATAAAGCCTTAAAGAAGGTACGAAACGTTAAAAGTATGAATAGACACCAATATGTTAAGGATTCTCTTCTTGGGCAAAGTTCACTTTTAGCCCGCCGCCAAAATTATATATATTCGATAGCAATAAAAGTGTATAAAATTATATATTTTTTTTATATATAACACACAAAAATAAATATATCTAAAATAATTATACATTTATCGATTATTATTTTTAAAGTGGCTACATAATATCATTCTTCCTCTCTTCTTCATGTTTTACTTTATCCATGGCCCATGGGCCCTTTCTTCCTACCATTTCTGCCAAATATCATATTTGAAAATCACATTAATATAATAAAATGGATATAGTTTTGTATTACTCATAAAATTTAATTTGACTTTATCTTGTATGAATATTTCTCAGAATTCTCTCGTTTTTCAAGTTTATCAATAATATATTTGAGTATTATTTATTTACTTATTTTTGTCAAATAAATTCAAAGTATGGATAAAATTATATTATCTCTAATTTTTCTCTTTATACATTAGTTTTTGTTATAGATAAAAGCTAAATAAAAAAAGTTAAAATATTATAGAACAAAACTGTCTAATCCTTCGCGCTGATACTTCGCTTTGGCCTCGATTTGGAACCTCATAGCCTTTTCAATCTTGGCCGCTAAGTCGACCCCCACTCTCCTCCCCTACCCTACTCCCCGCCCAACTTGGATCTCCTCGAGAGCCTTCCTCCGAGATAGCCACTTCACATATTTGGTCTTCCTTATAATCTGGGCTTCGGCTATCTCGACGTTGGCCTTATGTCGAGTCAACATATCTCGGGCTTCCGAGACCTCATTTGAAGCCACCTCCAATTTGGACTTCTGCGCAGTATACTCTTGGCCAAGTGTGTAACACTCTGCGACGGCCGAGGCATGTTGTGCCTAGAGTTCCTCGTTCAACCGAGACCATTTCTCGGCCTTGTCTTTCGTTACTCGGAGCTACACCTTGGTCGATGCCAAGTCCTCTTTGGTGGCATCCCGCTCCGATGCTAGGGGATCCGTATTTCCCCTCAGCTCGTCGGCTGAAGCCTTGACCCCATTCATCTCGGTCCTGAGCTGGTCGATAAGAGTTATCTTTTCCTGGACCTGGGAGGTTGTGGCGTTTGCATTGGCGTTTAGCCTCTCATTATCAATATCGAGCACTCTTACCTTCTCAATCAGAAAGGCATAGTCCTGTTTTGCCTTCAAAGCCTCTTTCTAGGCCTTCTCTAGTTTGGCTTGAAGGGCGGAGAGGTCGGCCATGTCCCTAAGGACTTCATCCTTCTGCTTACAGAGAGCTTTGTACATCTCTGTTTGCCGGACTTGTTCCTTGAGCTCAAATTTGAGGTGGCTCACCTCCATCATGGATCGTTGAAAGCTTTCATGATCAAGCACAAAGGCCTGAGATGTATAGAAAGAAAATCTTTAAAAATAGTTAAGACAACGGGAACTTGTTAAAATAAATAGGGACGAGGATATACCCGATTCAGCGCCTGCTGGGCCTCATTGAAAAGGCTTGGCCCATCTACTTGGTTCATCTTCACTTGGTCTTCTCCGGTTACCAAGGAACAGAGATAGCTGGCCATTCCGACTGGCCCGGACAACATGCTAGTATACGCCAGTACCGAGAACATGACCGTTTTCTTTCGTTCAGGGTCCACACTCTGTCACTCCTCCTTTTTAGGGTGGCGCTTTACTAAACCCTTTTGGTTGATAAAAAAGGCTTAATAGAGCTCGTAAAGGGGTTTCCAATTTAGAAAGTGACAAAGAGATGGATTAATCAGTAAAGTTTAGAGTCGCCACCTGACAAGTGATTCTGGTGTGCCAGACCACCATTTTAGAACTTAGACTCAAGTTCATACCAGAGATTTGGGTAAGGGGGTTCATTTGACTCGGGGAGAAGGTGTTAGGCATTTCCCGAGTCCCGTGAAAGTCACGGTTGCGTACTTGACTTAGTTGGCTTTTAATACATTTGAATTGAGATAAGAAAAAAACACACATGAGGTTTGAGGTCATTCCTACCTAATAAAGAAAGAAAAACAGAACCAAAGTGCTACGAGTTCACTTTTAGTCTTCGCATATAAGTACCTCGGGGTATTCCCCGGAATGTCAAATACATAAGTCCTTCGGGGCATTCCCCGGATAAATTTAACTAGGGAATGACCTCTCACCTAAAGTATTAGCAAACGTCCTAGTATTGCCTACCCAAGTGTGGTCGGCCTAAACATGTTACTAGTGAGCAATGTAATAAGATAAGAAAATGAGATCTATAATAAAGAAAGACGAAAGTTTAGTTCATAGCCTCGTTCTTTTAATGTTCATTTCAAGTATTTAGCCAAACCCGGTCCAAGGAGCCACAAAAAAGACAATAAAAGGGCAAAACGTCACCGCGAATGGGAATATGCTATCGCAAATCCCACATGCGAATCGCATATTGCCTACACAGATCGCAGATCAAGACAGAACCCTAGAAAAAAGATGATGTCAGAAATGCGATCCTATATGCGATTGCATAATGTGTTTGCGAGCCGTAGATTGCACAAGGAGATCGCAAACCAGAATAGAATTCTGGGCAAGGATCAGTGTCAGGAATGCGATCTTATTTGCGATCGTGAAACGTGTTTGCGAACCGCAAAACACGAATGCAGTGAGTGACTCAAACTAAGGTTACGATCTGCGATTGTTATGCCGAAACTGCGAACCACATATTGGTTATGCGGTCGCATATCCAACTTCCAAAGGCAGGTTGGTCCAATTTTGAGACTAGTTTTTGCTATACAACTCTTATCTAATAAGCTCAGGAAAACAAAAAGGAAAATTTTAACAGTTGCAATGCCAAAAACCAAACGCTACCAACGACCCAACGCTAACTATCAAGTGACCAAAACAACAGAGCAGAACGAGGAAAGCAACATATTATACGATGAAAGCAGAGATATCAAGTGTCGTAAACAAAATTACCAATCTAGAAGCAAATTTCCATGATTTTATCATACTTCAATCGAATAAAAACGCAATAAGCAGAAATCGAAAAATGAACCTGGAAGAGAGTTCCTATTAGTTTGTTGAAAATCGATATCAGTAGCAGGATAACGAACCACGACCGGAACTCGAACCAGCACTTAGAATCAAACCCGTGCACTTACTCGAGCGCGAAGAAAATAGAAGTATGCGTGTGTCTTTTTGGGTTTTTTGAAGTTTTTTGAGAAGAAAACTAAAAGTCTCACTCGATTTTTTTGTTCCTGATTTCTCTCTCTCTCTATGTGAAGACTTAGACTCTCCTCCCTTAGGACCCTCTCCTTGCTCTCCAAGATAACTGACTTCTCTCTAGAAGAATCCCTCAATCTGTTGGTAATTGAGTGTATGATCGTGGGAGTGGGATTTGGCGTGTGTGTGTAGAGAGATTCTGTTAGAGTTCGTTACTCTACGCAGCAGATAGAGAAAGGGATTGGGCTATTGGGCTGCTGAATTTTGGACTTGTATTTGGAATGGGCTCCAATATAAGATTGGGCCAAGAACAAAACTGAAAAATCTATTTTAAATGCCCAAAAATGCAAGACGTTTTGATTGAATTAAGAAAGTTATCAAATATAAGAGCTCGGGACTCTATATATATACACTTTATTTTTAATTTTGTACCTAAAAATAGAATTAAATTAATAAAGAAGGTGAATTCCTACATAAATAAGCTCAAATATTTATTCTAAAGATATTATGATTATTAGAGGTCACTCTAACGCGTGGGTCAAAAATTACATGTCTACAACTGCCTCTCTTTGACGGGAAACACGGAGTGTTAGCAGACAAAGAACAACAAGACATGTTTTTGACCCGACCTCTGCTTGGGGGAACCAAAACTACAGGAAAGGGGATGTGATCGAACCCTGGTATTTGAGCTGCCTACATATCCTTGGTTACAAAGGAATCAGGCCACCTGTAGTTCGCAAGTGAGAAGGGCGATGGAGTACTGAGGTGGAGAGTCGATTGGAGTGCCATCGAAGTTCCGGTTGACGGTTCCTTCCATTGCATCAAAATCAAAGGAAGAATTACATCAGAAGCAAAAGAAAAATACAAGATCCACTAGAGCTAGAAAAGATGGACCCTGTTCTTCAGGCGGGCTCCTGATACTTCTTGTGAATTTGAAGTGACTCTGAAATAGATTCCCTCGTTTTATAGGTGGGCGCCTAATTTCCGAACTTGAATTGTATTCCCTCATTATCTAGGTGGGCGCCTGGTGGCTAAAAACTTTGAATGTATTCCCTCGTTATCCAGGTGGGCGCCTGATTGCTAAGACTTGAATGTATTCCCTCATTATCCAGGTGGGCGCCTGCTTGCTAAAACTTGAAATGTATTTCCCTCGTTATCCAGGTGGGCGCCTGATGGCTAAAAACTTTGAATGTATTCCCTCGTTATCTAGGTGGGGCCCTGATGGCTAAAAACTTTGAATGTATTCCCTCGTTATCCAGGTGGGCACCTGATTGCTAAGACTTGAATGTATTCCCTCGTTATCCAGGTGGGCGCCTGATTTGCTAAAACTTGAATGTATTCCCTTGTTATCCAGGTGGTGTATTCCCTTGTTATCCAGGTGGGCGCCTGATTTGCTAAAACTTGAATGCATTCCCTCGTTATCCAGGTGGGCGCCTGATGGTTAAAAACTTTGAATGTATTCCCTCGTTATCCAGGTGGGCGCCTGATTGCTAAGACTTGAAAGTATTCCCTCGTTATCCAGGTGGGCGCCTGATTTGCTAAAACTTGAATGTATTCCCTCGTTATCCAGGTGGGCGCCTGATTGCTAAAACTTGAAATGTATTCCCTCGTTATCCTGGTGGGCGCCTGATTGCTAAAACTTGAAATGTATTCCCTCGTTATCCAGGTGGGCGCTTGATGGCTAAAAACTTTGAATGTATTCCCTCGTTATGCAGGTGGGCGCCTGATGTTACAATAAAGCAAACAAAACAAAAGAAACTTTTCTGCCCCAGTTTGGAACCTGGGCATATCTGCGGAGATTAATCGAATTATGTTACCTAAAAATTTCTAAGAATTCAAAACTAATTCCCATTATCCAGGAGGGTCCTGAAAATTCAAAACTAAATCCCATTATCCAGGAGGGTCCTGAGAAATTTAAAGCTAAGTCCTATTGTCCAGGAGGGTCCTGAAAATTCAAAACTAAATCCCATTATCCAGGAGGGCCGTGTAAATTCAAAAACTAAATCCCATTATCCAGGAGGGTCCTGAGAACTAAAAATTAAATCCCATTATCCAGGAGGGTCCTGAAAACTAAAAATTAAATCCCATTATCCAGGAGGGTCCTGAGAAATTTAAAGCTAAGTCCCATTGTCCAGGAGGGTCCTGAAAAAAGTTTAAAGACTAAATCCCATTATCCAGGAGGGTCCTGAAAATTTAAAGACTAAATCCCATTATCCAGGAGGCCCTGAAAATTTAAAGACTAAATCCCATTATCCAAGAGGGTCCTGAAAACTTAAAAACTAAATCCCATTATCCAGGAGGGTCCTGAGAAATTAAAAACTAAATCCCATTATCCAGGTGGGTCCTGAGAAGCCGAAAATGAATTTACCTGAGCCATGCTCTCTGCTTGGGGAATTCTAAATAGAAGCTTTTGCCTCACGAGCCATGTCTTCTTCACAAGAGGGCTTTGTGGATTGACAAATTTTCATGCTTTCTGTTTTAGAAAAATAAAATCTTGTTAGTTTGAAAATGTGGTGGTTAGTTTGTGGCGTCATTGCTGGGAGTCTGCTTCTGCTGGGGAGTAAATTCAAGTTTTAACTCTGCTGGGGATCTGCTTCTGCTGACTGCCATGCTTCATCCTGATCAGCTGTTGCATTGCATTTTTATTCTGAACGCGGCTGCATCCTTGTATTTTCCAAAACTCAAAAGTCGCCTTATTGCCTAAACTTCAATTATCTGCGTACCATTCATTCCAAATGCTGTTTGTTGTGATATGCTTGGCCAAACTCTACCTAACGCAATTCAGAAGCTGGTAGTGGGCTTTGAAATCCTTTCCTGCTTGTTTGTCGTGGGCTAATTCGAAGGAAACTCATAAAGATGGACTTAAAGAGCAAAGTGTAATGATTTTAGACGAAAGGAAACAAAGGGAAAACTTTGAACACAGATGATTATGTGAAGGAAAGTTGGAAAAGAAAGACTTATCTGGGGAAAACGGCCAGCTCCAATGATCATGACATGCATTTCAGATTGATCAGCCTAATCCGCCCATCCCATCATATTCAACTCATGGGCATAAGTCCATAACTCGAAGACCGACCTTTCACTGATCCCATTTCTTTGTAAAGTTACGAGCCCACTTAACTTGTAGTGTCCCGAAAATTTCTACTAACAAACTCTTCTTGTTGGTTCATTTTTTAACTCACCATCGCCTTATGGTGCCCGTGACGGTTTTCACCAATAAGACTCTCTCATTTTAATTTTTCTCTCATCTCGCCATCGCCTTATGGTGCCCATGAGGGTTTTCACCAATAAGACTTTCTCATTTTATATTTCTCTCCTTTCATGAATGGAGTGTTGCCCCTGATGCAAGTCATGTCTTTATTTTACTTGAACCGGCATCCTCAAAGATTGATCGGAAGGTCTTTCTTTGGACCGTAATGTAGGCTTTTGGACAAGGTTAGAAAGAAAGGGCGACATGAAGGCTCAAAATAATTCAAGATAAAAATAGGGACAAAATTACAACTTTTGGAATCAGTTTTTTCGACTTCAAAACTTCTACCCCAGTTTCTTTGGGGTCTGCGGGGAATTTTAATTTTATTTTGATAAGACCGAAGCGTAAGGCTGCCTACGTATCCTTAAAAGGAATCAGGTCAAACGTAGTTCAAACATTTTCCCTTTTCCTTTTGTTTGTTTCTTTTTTTTCTCTTTTTGTTTTCTTCTTCTTCTTTGTTTTTCCTTTTTCTTCTTCTCTTTTTTTTTCTTCTTTCTTTCTTCTTTATTTTTCTTCTTTTTCTTCTTTTCTTTTTCTTCTTTTTTTCGTCTTTCATCTGTCTTGTTTCTGCTACTGATTCCAAAAGAGGGGTCTGAAAGAAAATAGATAAGGCTCAAAAAGGGTAGTGAATGATGAAAGTGTTTGGATAGCGGAATAAAATGCCTTCGTCATTTCAACTTCGAACATGCCAAGTACAAAATATGATTGAAGATGAGCAAAGAAATCATACATAGTACCTCTTGAATGCATCAGAATTGATAGCCATGTCTACACACTTGCCTTCCATGTCTTTTAAATACAAGGCACCATTAGGCAACACTCTCGTCACGACGAATGGGCCATGCCAGTTTGGGGCGAATTTGCCTTTGGCTTCCACCTGATGAGGAAGAATACGTTTCAATACCATTTAGCCCACTTCAAATTTCCGGGGACACACCTTTTTGTTGTATGCTCTAGCCATTCTCTTCTGATACAGTTGGTCATGACATACTGCAGCCAATCTTTTTTCATCAATTAAACTCAACTGTTCGACCGGGTTTTGACCCACTCGTTATCATTAATTTTGGCTTCTGCAATGATCCGAAGAGATGGGATTTCAACTTCTGCAGGTATAACTACCTCAGTTCCATATACCAGTAAATAAGGAGTTGCACCTACTGAAGTGCGAGCAGTAGTGCGATAACCCAGCAATGCAAAAGGCAAATTTTCATGCCACTGCCGAGAACCTTGAACCATCTTACGAAGTATCTTCTTTATGTTCTTGTTGGCAGCCTCGACAGCTCCATTTGCCTTGGGGCGATAGGGAGTGGAATTCCGATGCATAATCTTGAATTGTTGGCATACCACTTTCATTAAATGACTGTTGAGATTGGCAGCATTGTCTATGATGATCACCTTGGGAATTTCGAACCGATAGATGATGTTTGAATGAACAAAATCCGCCACTGCCTTCTTGGTTACGGACTTGAAAGTTACAGCTTCGACCCACTTGGTAAAGTAATCAATGGCCACCAGAATAAACCTATGCTCGTTTGACGCTGCCGGCTCGATTGGCCCAATAACATCCATGCCCCAAGCAACAAAGGGCCAAGGTGCAGACATTGTGTGTAACTCAGATGGGGGAGAATGAATCAAATCACCGTGTACCTGACATTGGTGACACTTGCGAACAAAGCTGATACTATCCCGTTCCATGGTGAGCCAATAATAACCTGCTCGAAGTATCTTCTTTGACAATACATACCCATTTATATGTGGACCGCGAACTCTAGAATGTACTTCGGCCATGATAATTGAAGCTTCTTTAACATCTACGCACCTCAGCAATCCTAAATCCGGAGTCCTCTTGTACAAGATTCCCCCGTTTAAGAAAAATCCACTGGCCTGACGTCGAATGGTTCTCTTTTGGTCACTTGTAGCATATACCAGATATACCCCTGACCTGATGTATTCCTTGATATCGTGGAACCAAGGTTCACCATCGATTTCCTCTTCCACCACATTACAGTAGGCATGTTGATCGCGAACTTGGATATGTATGGGGTCGACATAAACCTTGTCTGGATGATGTAACATTGACACTAGGGTGGCCAAGGCATCGGCAATCTCATTATGAATCCTGGGAATATGTCTAAATTCAACTGACCTGAAGCGTTGACAAAGATCATGCAAGTACTGTCGGTAAGGTATGAGCTTCAAATCTCGAGTTTCCCATTCTCCTTGAATCTGGTGGACCAAAAGGTCTGAGTCTCCCAAAACAAGTATCTCCTGGACCCCCATGTCAATAGCTAACCTCAAACCCAGAATGCATGCTTCGTAGTCAGCCATGTTGTTGGTGCAATAAAATCGAAGCTGGGCTGTTACAGGTTAGTGTTGCCCTGTTTCAGAGATAAGTACAGCCCCTATTCCGACCCTTTGCATGTTAGCAGCTCCATCAAAGAAAAGTTTCCAACCTGGTTTTTCATCGTGGGAAACCTCGTCAACATACATGACCTCTTCATCAGGAAAATAAGTCCTCAATGGCTCGTATTCATCATCCACCGGATTCTCGGCCAAGTGGTCGGCCAAGGCTTGGGCTTTTATCTTGGTCCGAGTCACATAGATGATATCAAACTCTATAAGTAAAATCTGCCACTTTGCAAGTCTTCCTGTGGGCATGGGCTTCTGAAAGATATATTTTAAAGGATCCATGCGAGAATGAGATAAGTAGTGTGGGATGACAGATAATGCTTCAACTTTTGTGCCACCCAAGTCAGGGCGCAACATGTTCTCTCAAGCAGGGTATACTTAACCTCATTGGGAGTGAACTTCTTACTAAGATAATAGATTGCTTGCTCCTTCTTTCCCATGATGTCATGTTGACCCAACACGTAACCAAAAGAATTGTCCAAGACTGTCAAATAAAGAATTAAAGGTCTCCCTGGCTCTGGTGGGACCAGCACCGGTTGATTCGACAGGTACCTCTTGATCTTATCAAATGCTTCTTGACACTCGTCAGTCCATTCAACTGCATCATTCTTCTTCAGTATCCTAAAGATGGGCTCACAGGTTGTCGTGAGCTGAGCAATAAACCTGCTGATGTAATTTAACCTTCCAAGTAGGCTCATCACTTCTGTTTTGTTCCTTGGCGGCGGTAATTCTTGAATGGCTTTGATCTTTGACGGATCCAGTTCAATACCGCGTCGACTGACCACGAATCCTAGTAGTTTCCCAGACGGGACACCAAATGCACATTTTGCTGGATTGAGCTTAAGATTGTACCTGCGTAGCCTTTAGAAAAACTTTCTCAGATCTTTGACATGGCCAGTCTGCTTCTTTGACTTTATGATCACATCATCTACATAAACCTCAATCTCTTTATGTAACATGTCATGAAACATGGTGTTCATTGCCCTCATGTAAGTTACCCCAGCATTCTTCAAACCAAATGGCATTACCCGATAAAAGTACGTTCCCCATGGTGTGATGAATGCTGTCTTTTCTGCATCTTCCTCGTCCATCAAGATCTGATGATATCCCGCGTAACAGTCCACAAAAAAACCCAATCTCATGCTTGGCACAATTGTCGATCAGAATGTGAATGTTCGGCAATGGAAAATCATCCTTTGGGCTTGCTTTGTTGAGATCACGGTAATCGACACAGACCCTGGTCTTACCATCCTTCTTTGGTACTGGCACAACATTGGCTAACCAAATGGGATATCAAGTGACCCGAATAACCTTTGCGGTAAGCTGCTTTGTGATTTCTTCTTTGATCTTCACACTCATATCGGGCTTGAACTTTCGTAACTTTTGCTTGACGGGAGGACATGCTGGATCGGTTGGCATTTTATGGACTACCAGATCAGTGCTCAAACCTGGCATCTCGTCATATGACCAGGCAAAGACGTCTTTGTACTCAAACAATGTTTTGATTATTTCCTCCTTCACTTGTGATTCTAGATGCACATTTATCTTGGTTTCCCTAACATCATCCTGGTCCCCTAAATTGATTGCTTCAGTCTCACTCAGATTAAGTTTTGATTTTTCTTCAAATTGTTTTAGCTCTTTACTAATTTGCTCAAATGCTGCTTCTTCATCATATTCTACTTCTTGGATTGTTATTTCAGAATTAGATTGGCGTTTAAAACTTGGCTAAAAATTCCTCATGCATGTCATGTCACTGCAACCAGCATAAAAAGAACTGTACAAAAGAAACAAAATGAAACACTATTAAGAATAAGAAAAACGGGAAATTGCATTTCATTGAAAATAAAGGATAGAAAGGTTCGAGCATCAGAATAAGCAAAACTTAAAAAGAAAGATTTGGATTACAACCCTGGAAGACCTAGATAACAGAAAAGGAAATAAAGCAAACTATCAAAACTCCTTCCTGGTGGGGAGAGGAGTAACTTCCCAATTGCTAAACTTCACATTTGGGCCAACAAGCTGCACATCTGCTTTGCTAGAGCCTTCACCAGCCTCTACCGTATTGACCTCTTTGAAAAGACTTCGGAACCCCTTGGTTATCTCTTCATCATCATTGACCACAGGTTCTGGGATTAAGGAGGTTGGGGATTTTTCGGCTCCTAGCTTGACAAAGGACTTGGAGATGTGTGGGACTGGCTTGGATAGTGACCATACCTTTTGTTTTGGATTCTTAAACCTTTTCATGTCCTCTTCTGTGGGCGTGAATCCCAAACCAAACGTACCATAATTCCCGTCGGGGCGTATTGGATGCACAATACCTTGCAGAGATGATCCTAGACCCTTGCCTGGCAGAAAACCATTCTTCAACATTTCAGTCGCAACCATGACAGATGCGGAGGATAACTTGGGACCTGGAATGCATTTTCCTTCAGTAATCTTATCAACAGACACTGTTTCAAAAGTTTGAAAGACCCAAGGTCCTTTATCATCTTTAGCTTCAACGAACGGAACAATTGTGTCGTTGCAGATTGACAAATCTTCCTCACCGTGCACAACTATTTCCTGCCTGTCCCACTCGAATTTAACCATTTGATGCAGAGAAGACGGGACTGCCTTAGCAGCATGTATCCAAGGCCTTCCCAACAACAGATTGTAGGAGACAGCTACATCTAACACTTGGAATTCCATGGTGAACTCAACTGGCCCTATTGACAATTCGAGCATTATGTCTCCCACAAAGTCTTTACCTTCTCCGTCAAAGCCTCGAACGCACACGCTGTTCAATTGGATCTTTTCGGTGCCAATCTTCAGTTTTTGCAGAGTAGACAAAGGAAAAATATTCGCACTAGAGCCATTGTCAATCAAAACCCTCGAAATAGCATAATCTTCACACTTCACTATGAGATAAAGAGCTCGGTTGTGTTCTGTACCCTCAATAGGGAGTTCATCATCCGAGAAAGTGATCCTATTTGCTTCAAAAATCTTGTCAGCTATCTTTTCCAAGTGGTTTACTGTAATCTTATCAGGAACATGTGCCTCATTTAAAATCTTCATCAAAACCTTGCGGTGTTCATTGGAGTGTATCAGCAAAGATAAAAGAGAAATCTGAGCTGGTGTTTTCTTCAATTGCTCTATAATGGAATGATCCTGCCCCTTCATCTTCTTCAAGAATTCCTCAGCCTCTTCCTTGGTAACCGATTTCTTTATTGGCATTTGGCTATCTTTGAATGGCTTGTTTTCCTTAGTTCTTCTGGAGCGAAACATCTCCCAGAACGAGTCAATCCTCCAGTTTCATTTACTTCTTCCTCCACTTCCTTTCCTTTGTATGTCACTATCACTTGCTTGTAATTCCACGGCACAACCTTGGTATCAACCATCGGCGATTGGGTTACAGGTTGAATAATGATAGGGGTAATAGGAGTCCTTTTCACAACTAGGATAGGCTTACTTGGAATCCCTGGCACTACCACTTTTGAGTTTTCTGGACTGGCCTCGCTATCTTTTGGCATCCCTTTCACAAACAACACCGGTGGTTTCAAATTGAGCGGGCTCGGCTTTTTTGTCGCCCCTTCAACTGTCATAACCTTTGCTTTGGTGGAATCTGGATCCTTACCCAAATTATTTTCACTGGCCCGAATCATCATGACGGACTTATAAGACTTCTTGGGCTTCCCGTCTTTGTGAACTATTTGAATCATATGTGTCTCTTCATGGGCAGGGAGAGGGTTTTGGTTGATGTTTGGAGTGTCTGGGTTTTGGACTACGATTTGGTTTATATCAATGAGTTCTTGGATCGCCCGTTTCAGATGCCAACACTTCTCTATGTCATGGACGGGAGCATCAGAACAATAGGCACATCTTAGGGTTTGGTATTTTTGACTCAATTGGCCTCAAGACGTCCAACTGTCTCAATCTTTGGAATAGACTGGCATAGGATTCTCCGAGCGGGGTAAAGGTTTGTTTCCGCTGTTGCCTCTCTCTCCTGTAATCTAGTCTTGGTCGAAAGTGTGGACCATTGGGGTTTTGGTAAGGTTTTAGAGATGGGTAGGTATTTTGTGGAGCTGGGTAGGTATTTTTGGGATGGGTGCATGCCATTGTGGATAAGGAGGGGGTTGAGCATATGACTGTGCATGGTGAACAAAGTATTGGGGGCTTGGTGGGGAAAAGTAATGTTGAGGGGTATTATATGGAGCTTGGGTGTAAGTCTGAGGTTGGGATCGAGGATGGGTGTATTGGTGAGGTGAACCCCTCTGGCCCTGCCATGATCCGGAGACAAACATAGCGACATCTTCCTTCTTCTTCTTGCCTAGCAAACTTCCGGTACCACTTTGGATTGCCTAGGTAGTTGCTTTTATAGCAGAATAATTCATGATCTTACTTGACTTGAGCCCTTCCTCCACCATTTCTCCTATCTTTACCATATCATTGAAAGATTTACCAATGGTTGAGATCAAGTGTCCATAGTAAGTGGGCTCCAAGGCTTGGAGGAAGTATTTAGCTATCTCTTCTTCTTCCATCGGTGGGTTGACTCGTGCTGCTTGCTCCCTCCATTGGAACCCATATTCTCTAAAGCTTTCACTGGGTTTCTTTTCCACCTTGGCCAGAGATATGCGGTCTGGAACAATGTCTATATTATATTGGAAATGTCGGGCAAAGGCTTGAGCCATATCGTCCCAAGTGTACCACCGGCTAATGTCCTGGTGGGTGTACCACTCTAAAGCCGCCCCACTTAGACTTTGGCTGAAGTAGGCCACTAGTAATTCGTCCTTTCCTCCGGCATCTCTCATTTACTGCAATAACCCCTTAGATGGGCAACAGGATCCCCATGTCCATCATACAAATCGAACTTGGGCATCTTGAACCCGGCAGGCAGTTGGACGTCGGGAAACAAACATAAATCGTTATAGGCCACACTTACTTGGTTCCCCAACCCTTGCATATTTCTCAATGATTGTTCGAGACTCTGTAACTTCCTAAACATCTCCTCCTGCTCTGCATTCTTGTGTGGTTTGTCAGTCTCGACTTTGAAAGTGGGCTCCAGTGCATGGTAATGGATATCTGGGGCGGGAAATGCGGGCTCACTAGAGGATCGATGAAGGGTAGTTTGTGGTGGGGGTACAAAAATAGGAGCAGATGTTGGAGCAGGGTACGAGGTTGTTTTGACTGGTGGAGCATGAAAAGTTTGGGTCGAAGTGCCGGGGTAATGGTGGTAAGGGATGAAACAGGGTGCATGTTGCGGGGAAAGATCAATGATATTGGCCACTGGGATTGAGAAAGTGGTGGGATGGAAGCAGGGTTTTTTGTGTAGTTGGTGGGGAATGAGGGTGGAGGGTGTCCCTCAACCCATGCCTGATACATCTCTGCCATCTGATGTTTCAACCTCCGGACCTCCTCTTGCAATTCCGATTCCGACTCAACAACCTCTCTCGGCGGGTCTACAACTGCAGTGTCTGTTTCCTTGATAGCCATGACTGTTTGGCGTTTTGATCGGGTATTGTATGGATGACTTGCCAGGATGCCAACAAACTAACCACCTTCCTGGATAAGAGTTAGAATATAACAGAGAACAACAACACAAAACTACCATGTTAGCATTAGGGCATTTATCAGATAATAATATCACATTACGTGCAATGCACCTAGTAACAAATAGCGGTTCTAAAATGGTTGTGAGGGTTGCAAGGTCATATGGCATCATCCCGATTTGATTATTTCAATCTTGCCTTCTCTTTCTTTTCCGACACTTTTACCATTTCGCTCTCTTCTGATGTAAAATAACTTGATAAAAACCCAAAGTAAGTTGCCTGTGCATCATGTTAGTGTTTCTGAAAAGTGATGGAAAAATAAAATTCAGGATTTTCATTTAAGACCTTTGATAAGAAGTGTAAGAAGTGTAATAATGGAAGACCAGACACACTTGACCACACTATGACCGGCTTTGAAACTACCTAAAGGCTCGGTACACCTAGACAAGACATGAGACAATCTTAAAAACATTTGAATAGGGTAGATCTTCAAACTGCTCCCGAATGCAACTGTCCTGGTTGGGATGATCCTGGGCTATCCGCCATGCTCAAGCTTTGTAACATGCCTCGTAGAGAAACACCAATGCTAGGAACGAAGACCCTGGCATGTGCCCCTGCCTCCTGAGGACCAACCCTAAGCAAATACTGGCTGTGCTGCTCCACTTTTGCTGCCAATTTCGCTAACTGAGACTTTATCAACTCAAGCTTATCCCATGGATCTTAGTCCAACGCCTCCCCAAAATTATCTGTTTGAACTGCCCGCCCCCTAAGCTGTGTTGGCAATGGGGTGCTGATCCCCGGTGGGACGGATTGTAACCAAATTAGGTACTCCTGAGTACACTCGGGCCTACTGATATCTTTTACTAATGTATCTTTCTTCATCCTCTTTGCATTGTTCCAGTATTGTGCGCACTTGATTTCGTCAACCACCTTTTTGTTAAAATTCATGATGTACCTACGAAGATTCAAAATTGGAGGCTCCCCTTGTCGTCTGCCTAACTTTCGCATTACCCTGACTGGCGTGTATGGCCTGACGCACTTGAGTCCTACATCAGGAAAGGCTGCATGAGGCATCCTACTAAAATATCATCTAAAGGTAGCCAAAGGTAGGCCCACAAAACATTCTCGTTTGTCCTCAAACCAAGGAACTCAATCCAAGCTGTGACGCCTACTGGGTATGTAAACTTAGGAGATTTCATCCTACGCTCGATGCATACCACTCGATCCCTCAAAGCACGGTCGATGGGACAAAGTAAGGAAGCTGTGTGTAAATGCTCCATCATCCATAATTGTAGCAAAAGGTTTCTTCCCTCGAAATACCTGACACCTCCCCTCACTTCACTCAGGGCTCGGTACAACTCTGCTAAGATCATTGGCACAACGATAACGGTTTTTTGTTGCTTCTCATGAAATAGCGCCATTACCACCGACTGTAGACGGGTACCAATGTGCCTCTCGTCTAATGGAAAAACTAGTAACCCTAATAAAGCAAGGCTGAAAGCTTCGAGGCGATGTCTTTGCCATTTTGCTTTGGTTGTGCAGAACTCATCCTAAAAGATGTCAAAACTATCCTGTGGTCCAAATCTAGCAAACAAATAATCCAAAGATATCCAAGACTGCTCAAGGCACTTTAAATGCTTGTTGTCTTTTAGGCCCAAGTCATTGAGAAATCTTGTCTTAGAGTGGCCCCGGGAAAGTATCGTATTCTTGCCTATATAACTTAAGCGGGTGAGACCAGATATTTCTGCCAGAGTAGGAGTCATCTCACACTCCCCGAATTTGAAAGTCAAGTTCTACAGGTTCCAATAGGTCAGTATTGCCTCCACTAAGTCTGGGCGGGGCGTGATATCAAGGAGGGAAGTTAGGGTACCCAATTTATGCATCAACTCGTGCTGCTCTAATGATGAAAACATGTTCCACCATTTGATCAATTTCTTAGGAATCTTTGTTACCATCAGCACTTTGGATCGAATCAGTGGATCCATACCTGAATGAAGGGAACATGGTTAATGACTCGGAATGACACCGCAACATTTCCTGGTGGACAAATGCGAGACACGATTTGGCTATATCTGCAGATTGGCCTAGGTGGCTGGAAGTGACTATTAGTGCAAACTTGACAAAGTTGACCCCCTAAGCATGAGAAATACTTCACTTGAAGCCTACATGATCTCTAATATCCCGACAATCATGGTCTTAAAGATTTATTTTGGTAGAAATGGACTACTTTGCAAAAAATGGCCGATATGGCCAAATGTGGCTAGGGACGCAAACCCAATATGGACGGACCTTAGAGTGATATGACACTGTGATGAGCTAATTTTGCAAAAATAATCCTATTTTGCAAGAATGGCCGACGTGGCCCAAAAGTGACTAATCATGCAAGAGTTGGCTACGACCTCGGAAGCCAGGAACCTAAGACTTACTAGGAAGACCGGACCCTATGTGGGTTGCCTACATATCCCGCCCCGGAAGACGAGGATCAGGTTCGCGTAGTTCGGGAAGATGCAACTAAAAAAAATTATATTTTCGTCTCTTGCAGAATGATGAAAAATGTAAAAACTCTTGGACTTGTTCTTGAATTCTTGAAAAATGATGAAAAATGTAAAACCTTCTTTTCTTTTCTTCCTTTTCGATTTTTTCTTTCTTTTTTTTTTTTGGAAAAGAATATGAAAGAAAATACTAGTGAGGCCCCATTTGTTTCATTTTTACCCTTCTTTTCGAGACATTGATCCGCCAAATGACCTTTTTACCCTCACAGATGCAACATTTAGCACGTAGGATGATTAAACGTCATTTTGGGCCACGGGCCCATTTTGACAAAATTTGGACAAGTTTCCTACCAAGGGACATGGTGCCTGGGATCAAGCCCTGCTGGGTCTAAATGACTTGATGCGAATAAAAATGACCTAAGGCCGACCTAAGTTTGGGGTTCACTAACAAGGCAGTTCGGGAAAAGTGTATGGTCGATGGTGGCTGCTCAAGCTTTCCACCCACTCCATATGTCCGACGGCTTCCCCTCTTAAATTAAGGGTGACTCAACAAAGAGTTCGTGCACGCGACGCGTGCTCCAAGACTTGTTGCAGAAAGAAATGACCGGGCAATGCGTATGATGACATTTATAAAACAGTAAACACATAAAGCAAAATTGTAAACACATAAACAACTAGCAAATAACAATATATGAAAGCATAATAAAAATTAAGTAAAGTTAACGAAAAAGCATAAAAACTCAACCAAACATTTTAAAAGCCAACAAATCAAGTACTAGCTCGAACCCGCAAAAAAAAAAAGAAAAAAAAGACAAATCCCCAGCAGAGTTGCCAGAGCTGTCACTCCTCCTTTTTTCGGGGTAGGGCGAGAATTTGTTAAACCCTTTTTTGGTTGATAAAAAGGCTTAATAAAACTCGAAAAAGGGTTTCCAATTTGGAAAGTGACAAAGAGATGGATTAATCAGAAAAGTTTAGAGTCGCCACCTGACAATTGATTCCGGTGTGCCAGGCCACCATTTTAGAACTTAGACTCAAAGCCAAGTTCATACCAGAGATTTGGGTAAGGGGGTTCATTTGACTCGGGGAGAAGGTATTACGCATTCCCTGGGTCCCCTGAAAGTTACGGTTGCGTACTCGATTTAGTTGGCTTTTAATACATTTAGATTGAGATAAAACACATAGGAGGTTTGAGGTCATTCCCACCTAATAAAGAGAGAAAACAGAACTAAAATACTACGAGTTTCACTTTTGGTCTTCACATACAAATACCTCGGGGCATTCTCCGGATAAATTTGACTAGGGAATGACCTCTCAACTCAAAATTAACTAACGTCCTAGCATTTCCTACCCAAGTGTGGTCGGCTTAAACATGCTACTAGCAAGCGATGTAATAAAAATAAGAAAATGAGATCTAAAATAAAGAAAAGAAAAGTTCAGTTCAGGGCCTTGTTCTTTTAATGTTCATTTCAAGTATTTAGCCAAACCCAGTCCAAAAAAGCCACAAAAGACAAGAAAAAGGCAAAAAGTCACCGCAAATAGGGATATGCTATCGCAAATCCCACATGCGAATCGCATATTACACACACAGATAGCAGATCAGAACAGAATCCTGGACAAAAGACGATGTCGAAAATGTGATCCTATATGCGATCACATAATGTGTTTGCGAGTCGCAGATTGCACAAGGAGATCGCAAACCAGGACAGAATTCTGGACAAGGTTCAGTGTCAGGAATGCGATCTTATTAGCGATCGCGAAACGTGTTTGCGAACCACAAAACACGAACGCGGTGAGTGACTCAAATCAAGGTTATGATCTGCGATTGTTATGTCAAAAATGCGAACAACATATCGGTTATGCGGTCGCATATCCAACTTCCAAAGGAAGATTGGTCCGATTTTAAGACTGGTTTACGCTATACAACTCTCATCTAACAAGCTCAGGAAACGAAAAATGGAAAATTTCAACAGCTGCAACACCCTAAATCCGGTGTGACCAACAACCCAACACTAACTATCAAGTAACCAAAACAACAGTGCAGAACGAGGAAAGCAACATATTATACGGTGAAAGCAGAGATATCAAATGACGTAAACAAAATTACCAATCTAGAAGCAAATTTTCATGATATTATCATACTTCAATCAAATAAAATGCAATAAGCAGAAATCGAGGAAATGAACGAGGAAGAGAATTCCTACTATTTTTCTTGAAAATCGATATCAGTAGCGGGACAACGAACCACAATGGAACTCGAACCAGCAATTAGAATCGAACCCGTGCACCTACTCGATCGAAAAGAATGTAGAGGTATGTGTGTCTCTTTTTGGGTTTTCTGAAGTTTTGGAGAAGAAAACTAAATCCTTCTCCTGATTTTTTGTTCCTGATTTCTCTCTTTCGATTTTCTCTCTCTCTGATTTTTCCTAATTTTTAAGCCTTCTTCAACTCCCTTCCAAAACTCGCCAGAACCCCCTTTCTTTTTCTCCCTAAAACCCTCTATATTCTTGTCCTCCAAGATAACTGATCCCCCAGAAGAATCCCTCAAATCTGTTAGTAATGAGTGCAGGATCGTCTGTGAGGAGTGTGTGTGCTGGGGAAAATATTCTCTTGTCAGAGTCTGTTATTCTATGTGGCAAGAATGAGAGGAAGGGATTGGATCATTTGTGGGCTGCTGAATTTGGACTTCAATATTTATGAGATTGGGCCAAAACAAAAATCTGAAAACTAATTTTAAAGCCCAAAAAATATAAGACATTGATTCAATTAGTAATATTATTAAAGATAAAAGCTTGTACTTATTTTTGATATTTTCAATTTTGTACCTAAAACTAGAATTAAATTTAATAATAAAGTGAATTCTTACAGAAATAAGCTCCAATAATTATTCTACAAGTACTATAACTATTAGAGGTGATTATAACGCGTGAGTCAAAAATTACATGTCTACACCGGCAACCCATTGAATTACGAGTCCAACCACACTAGTTTCACCCAATTCCGACTCCGAATCGATGTTCAAAACTTAAAAACTCACTCTATGAAACTTTAGGCTACAATCTCCAATTTTCTCTTTAATAGTCATAATCCAATTACCAAAAATGAAGATAGACTCACGAAATATAATCAAAATAGAGTGTAGAACACTTACCCCAATCCTTATGATGAAGTTTGCCTCCAAAATCGCCTCATTCCGAAGTCTATAGTACAATATGTGATAAAAATGACCAACCCTCGAATTTAAAGCATTCTGCGCAGCTTCATCGTATTTGCGATCAACTTGTCGCATTTGCAACCCCTTGCTTCTTCAGTAAATAGTTCGCTTTTTCAAAGAATTCCTAAACCAGTAGCCATCGCTTATGCAATCTTCTACTCGCTTCTGCAATCGCATTCTGCGTACACCGAACCGCATTTGAGGTCGAGCTTTTGCGCACACTGAACCACTTTTGCGGTCGCACAGATGCGCCCATGCACCCGCACCTGCGACCCTCACACTCAGCTGTCCCTTTTTGCTTCTATGAAGAAGACCCCGCATCTGCGAAGTCGCTTCTGCGACCAATTGTCCGCAGATGCGGCCATACCAGAACCAGCAGTCTTAGCTAAAAACAACATGTGATGAAATGGTCCGAACTTCGTTTGAAATATATCAAATCAACTCGGAATGAACTCAAATTTTGCACACAAGTCCCAAAATAACATAACGAAGCTATTCCAATTCTCGGAACCACAATCTAAACCAGATTTCATCAAAGTCAACTCCCGGTCAAACTTATGAACTTTCGAAACCTTCAAATTTCCAACTTTCGCCAATTAGCACCGAATCCTTCTAAATATATCCAAATGCAAATCCGGGCATACGCCTATGTCCAAAATTACCATCTGGACCTAACGGAGCCCTCAAAACTTCGTTCTGGGGTCAAATTCATCAAAGTCAACTCCAGATTTCATCAAAGTCAACTCCCGGTCAAACTTATGAACTTTCGAAACCTTCAAATTTTCAACTTTCGCCAATTAGCACCGAATCCTTCTAAAAATATCCAAATGCAAATCCGGGCATACGCCTATGTCCAAAATTACCATCTAGACCTAACGGAGCCCTCAAAACTTCGTTCTGGGGTCAAATTCACAAAAGTCGAACTTGGTCAACTCTTCCAACTTAAAGGTTAAATCATGAAATTCATTCTTCCAAATCGATTCCGATTAACCTGAGAACCAAAACCGACAATTCACACAAGTCATAATACATCATGCGGAGCTACTCATGCCCTCAAACTACCGAGCGAAGTGCAAATACTCAACATGGCCAAACAACCAGATTAGGCTTGAGTGAAGGAATATGATCTTCTTTATTGATTCTCAATGGTTTACATGATCCCTATTTATAGTGCTAGAATACAAATCAAAGACCAATAGGGATTAGTATAGGAACTAAATCAAATCAATGGAAGATATGGAATAATAAAGATACTTTCTTAATATAAAATATATTCTCCTAATATAAAATATACTTTCCTAATATAAAATATATTCTCCTAATAGTCCCCCTCAGCTTGAACGTGGGTAGGCTGAAACGTTTAAGCTGGATCGAAATGAGTCAAATACGTATCTCGGGAGTCCTTTAGTAAAGATGACCGCATACTGTGATGAAGACGGCACATGAAGAACTCGAATGTGACCGATTTGAACTTTCTCCCGAACAAAGTGAATATCCATTTCTACGTGTTTGGTACGCTGGTGCTGCACGGGGTTTCCTGACAAATAAACAGCTGAGACGTTGTCACAATAAACTACCGTAGCTTTGAGGACCGGAACATGAAGCTCAAGAAGCAAATTACGGATCCATGTAGCTTCAGCTGCGGCATTTGCTACCCCCCTATATTCGGCTTCAGCACTGGACCGGGATATGGTAGGTTGTCGTTTTGACGACCAAGAGATGAGATTGTTTCCCAGAAATATACAATAGCCTGATGTAGAACGTCTAGTATCCGGGCATCCCCCCCAGTCGGCGTCAGAGTAGGCGACCAAAGTATGATCAGGAGATGCTGAAATCCGAAGACCGAGATCTATAGTGCCATGAATGTATCTCAAGACCCGTTTCATGAAAGCAAGGTGTGGCTCTCTTGGTGCGTGCATGAAAGGCAAATCTGTTGAACCGCATAAGAGATGTCTGGTCTAGTAATTGTAAGATACTGTAATGCCCCGGCTATGCTGCGATATAGAGACCCATCTGATAATAATTCCCCTTCAGTAGCACTAAGCTTGGAGTTGGTATCAACAGGAGTGTGGCAGGGCTTACAAGCCGTCATACTTGCCCGGTGTAGAATATCCCGGGCATACTGTGACTAGAAACAGAGATTGATTGTCTCGGGTAACTGTGATGCCAAGGAAATGATGGAGCTGACCTAGATCGGTCATGGCGAATTCATTAGAAAGCCAAAAGATAATACTGTGGAGGAGAGCTGGTTGGTTAGCCGTGAGGACAATGTCATCGACATATAGTAGTAGATAGGCGAGCTGTTCCCCATTCTTATAAATGAATAGAGATGTATCACACATGCTGCTTCGAAATCCCAGAGATGTGATGAATGAAGAAAACCGTGAGTACCACGCTCTTGGTGCCTGTTTTAAACCATATAGGGATTTTCGGAGACGACAAATATGGTTAGGGAACTGAGGGTGAACAAGCCAGGAGGTTGATTCATGAAGACCGTTTCCTGCAAGTCGCCATTTAGGAAAGCATTTTTCACATCAAGTTGGTGAATAGGCCAGGACCTCGATACCGCCAATGATAAAACTGTACGAATGGTTGCTGGTTTCACCACAGGACTAAAAGTTTCCGTGCAATCAATTCCAATAGTCTGAGATTTGCCATTGCATACAAGACGTGCCTTATACCGATCCAAGGTGCCATCAGATTTAAACTTGTGACGGAACAACCATATTGAGCGGATAACCGGTCTATCCGTCGTTCTTGGAACCAATTCCCATGTATTATTAACCTGCAAGGCACTAAATTCATCGTTCAAGGCACGTAGCCAGTTAGGGTCCGATAGGGCTTTAACATAGGTTGTGGGGACCGGCGAGATGGTGGAGGTTGCGGCTAGGTTGTAGCGAGGGTTGGGTTTGACAACCCCGGCTTTGGCACGGGTTTGCATTTGATGATTATTGGTGGGTGTAGTGGTTGTGGATGGGGATGGGTTAGTGGATGCAGTTTTTGGGAGGGATTGGGTGGTGTTGGTTGATGGAATGGATGAAGGATTGTTGGGTGGAGGTGTGGGTGTGGCGGTTGGGCCGGTTGATAGAGTGGGTGTGAATGTAGGTTGGAAGAATGGTGAAAGATGTGGAAGAGGTTCATCTAAGAATGTATAAGTTGTGGGTGATAAAGGTTCGTTGAATGGGAACGTATGTTCGTCAAAGACAACATGACGTGAGAGATGAACCCGCCCGGAGATGGGGTCATAGCAACGGTAGCCACGAAAATCTGGTGGGTATCCTAAGAAGATGCAACGGGTTGATCGAGGGGAGAGTTTGTTGGTTTGGGTAGCCGACATGTTGGGATAGCACGCACAACCGAATACACGAAGGTGATCATATGTTGGATGGCGAAGGTAGAGGGCAAATGCAGGTGTTTGAAAGTGCAGTCTCTTTGTAGGAAGGATATTGTGAAGATAGGCGGCAGTGTGAAGTGCTTCTACCCAAAAGGTGGATGGAAGACGAACATGAACAAGGAGTGCCCGGATAATGTCATTTAAATGGCAGATCATTCTTTCGGATCTACCGTTTTGTTGGGATGTTTGTGGGCATGAAAAACGAAACACGAGGCCATTAAGTGCAGCAAAATTTTTGAAT
>MCJB01049523.1:68967-79857 GCA_002018475.1 Nicotiana obtusifolia | reverse complement strand
CAGCCTCGGTTCAATAAAAAGAAAAATGGTACGTAATTGCTTAACTTAATTTTAATTTTCAACGTCTTCTCTGTTTATTAACTAAAATTTATGACTTTTCAGGAGAAGAATTTAGGCCGTCCGGTCAGACAGGATGAGTTATTCAAGAAAACTCATACTGTCAAGAAGAAGAAAGATTCGGACGAAGATAGGTGGGTCGAGGACCGAGCCTCGGCTGTACATGTAAGTATTCAATTTTTATTAAGTACTTTGATTTAGTTTTATATGTCTTTTGAATACTAATTTAATTTTTCTTATAGAGTCGCTTCACGGCTGATCTGGAAGAGTTTATACGCAGCCAGCCAGCATCCTCAACGGGCGAAACAATCCAACTGTCGGACGAGGATGCTGAGAGACTATGGATGCAAGCAGCTGGCGGTCCAAAAGGGGGGAGGGTATACGGGCTTCCCGCTAAGCAATTCTACCGTTATAGGTGTGGAATGCACGGGATAGGCACTTCCTCGGAAGGGGAGTCGCTTGATAGCAACTACCTCGCCTCTATGCGGGCCCGTGTAGAAACCCTCACAGCCGAGCTAGAAGCCTCCAAGCAAAGAGATAAGGAGAGAGAAGAAAGAGAGAAGGAGAGAGAACGAAGAGAGAAGGAGAGAGAAGAAGAAAGATAAACTTAGAGATGAACAGTATGCTGCTCTACAAGAGCAGATCAAATCTCTCATGGCTTCTGGCGCTTTTCCTATTCCCCGGTCACCGGAAGCATCGCCAGACCCTCAGTCTGATAATGACAATTCATCCGGCGATGAAGTAGATATGAGTTGACCTTGAATTGTAATAACAACTTATATAATGTATAAGTTCATTTGAACTTTAAACCTTATTGTTGTTTAATATTGTTGTTTAATGTGTTGTTTATTGTAGTTGTTAGTATCGTTGTTGTTTGATGTAGTAGTTCTTGTTGTTGTTGTTGTTTTAATGGTTTCAATGCATATTTTAGGAATTTGGTAAAACTGACAGGGGGTGTGGCTGGCAAAACAGCCAGTTTCTTGAAAAAATATACCAACAAAAGCGACCAACTTTGGTCGCATGTTGGTCGCTATTTTGCTTTAAAAAAAAACTGATTCTGCAAATTGCGACCAAAGTTGGTCGCCAATTTCAAAAAAAAAAAATTTAAAATCTGCTAAAGCGACCAACTTTGGTCGCCAATTTAGTATTTTTAATTTTCTGCATTTCTAAATGGCGACCAAAGTTGGTCGCTATTTGAAAATACAGAAAATTAAAAATACCAAATAAGCGACCAACTTTGGTCGCTATTTGAGAAATACAGAAAATTAAAAATACCAAACAAGCGACCAAAGTTGGTCGCTTAAGAGCAGATTTTAATTTTTTGTATTTTGTACTGGGCGACCAACTTTGGTCGCTATTTGGCGACCAAGATTGGTCGCTATTGGAAAGGGACCAACTAAATGGTGACCAGACCATTGTGGTCGCTTTTTGGTCGCTTTTAGGCATATAGGGACCAACTTTGGTCGCTTTTTCCGGTCGCTTTTTACCTGATTTTTAGTAGTGTATCGCATATTTGCTGTTAGCCATACGCTTGAGTATTGTGAGTTACTTGACCTCTTTTCTGCTTTGTCGCTTTTATTGGCCTTCTGGTCATTATCTTGTTTCTTTTACTTTTTGATGTTTGTCTTTTGATTTTATTTTGCTCCTCATTTTTGCTATTTCTTTAAGCTCGTGGATATCATAGAATGTTAGAATGTTACTTCTTTCTGCAAAGGATGTGAGAAGAGAATGGTGTGCTTTAAATACAATTCCTTAACCATAGAAATAGCTGTAATGTTTCAGCTGGAACACATCTCATTGAGGTGTCTGCAATTGGCTACTTCTTTTCTCCAGTGAGCTTCTCTACGTACCACCATCTTCTTAATTCCACTCAACGCCAATTTTTCACTGACGAAGATTTATATGCTTCCTATCCCTTTCTGGATTTCAGGTCTGAGTTGATGTCAGTGCCAAAAATCCAGGTAAGGTTCAAGCAGCATTAACCGAGAATAGAAGGAGTCTGATTGAACTGGTTTTGGAGCCATTGAATGAGGAGCAGTATTATGAGGTCAGACTTTGATCCCTATTGTCCCCTTTCCTTTTTCTTCTTTTCTCTAATTTTCTTTGCAAACTACCATGTGAATTTCTCTTGCAGATAAAGGAACCATTCTACATTATGTCACTGGTGAAAAGTCCTGTGGGCCTGATGATTGGGTTTATGCTGTTTGTAATGTTTCTGATGCCAAAATTAGCAGAAAATATGGGTGAGTGTGCTCTCTTGTTTCGCCAAAATGAAGTTGGCTACACATGCAATAGGGTGGTAAATCCACAACGCTGTTCCAATTATCCGTCGATAATGCTCGAGTTTTGTGCTTTGCAATGACTGTGCTAAATATATATGTGGTTCATTACAGGGATTAGTATCCGAAGGTATCTATGTAATGTTATCCATTTACCCATCAATCTCTGATTTTCTTGATTGAATTGGGTGGCTTTGCAGACATTTTTCTTTTCTTCTTTTCTAAGTTGATAACTGATGACCTTAAGGTGTTTTAGAGTACTATTCTGCATTACATAAGATACAGTTAAATTTGAATTGAGTGCAGCAGTATGTGACAAGGTGAAAGAAACAAAAGAACAAAAACACGATAGGAGGGAAATGGAGGCAGATTGACACGAGAGGAAGAAAAGCTTAAAATGTTGCATGCATTACTATAATGAACAACTGATCTTTTCTAGCCGTCAAGAAGTTCCTCCAAAATTATTTATGGATCTTGTTCTACTTGGATTAACTAAATACTAATCCAGATTTCTAAATTCCATAAGGCGTGGATGAATTACTTTCATCCACATATTTTTCTCCGATTTTCATCCATATTCGATTAATCCTATTTGATCTGTCAAAATTCCTCTTTGCACCCATTGTTTGCAGATCAAGTGTTACATTGATGCATTAATTAAGAGCTAAACTCTGTTGGTAAACCTGTATTCTCTTCTGTACAGCTTAGAGTTAATTAGTGATCATGAGATGTCAGGGAAACTCTTGCTTGCATTTCTGGAAGTTTTACTTTACCTTTTTGGTTCTTGATTTATTTCCATTCCGCTACTAGATCAAACAGACATTACATAAGATTTATCGCGCTAATGTGCTGATTTTTTTGTATGGCAGATCCTGAAGAATAAGACGAACACAAGAGGAAATGAGAAACCAAGGAGTTCCCACTCTTTCAAGCTTATTGCCTGGGGCTCAAAGCAACAACTAGAGAGTCGAGACAGGATTAAGAACTTCAAAAATTTTCTGCTAGAAAAGGAAATTCTTTGTTTCCATTCTATGGAAAAGCTAAAAATTCGTAAACTTAGTTTCAACAACCCGTCTCAAGCTTTCTGAACTCTTTGAGTACCATCATTAGTACCTTTTATCACTTGCAAAAATCCTACATTTCCTTTTTGGTTAAAGAGGTAGGCCTCTGTTATCAGGTTTAAGCGGCGATTATCCTAAGAAATTTTTAATATTGAATTGCCTGTAATCCAGTGCCAATATTATTGTGCTGTGAAGAAGTAGTCTCGCCATCCTTTTATCATTGTATATGCTTTGCGTTATGCTAGTTTAATAGGAGTATCAGTTACCAGTTCTAAGGAAAGAAGAAATCCAGAACATGTACTGGTAGTAGCTGTGAGAGTTTGGAATTAAGCTGCAAGGCAATATACTTTCTTTCTCTTTCTGTTCTAAACGAACTGTTAGTTCGATACAACTAAACATAAGCATTTGAAACTATTGATTGCAGGTTATGTTCTTGTAGAAAGTACACTATATCACTTGATAAAATCTCCTTAAATCGGAATTTGGTAAGCCCAGTATATTAATATTAAGTAATGAATAATGCATAACTATAAGCAAAGAACAAAAAGAGGAAAAAAATAAACAAAATATTCGGTGTAAAAATGTTAAAGGATAAGGCTTAATTGAACTTGAGAAGAAAAAAAAAAAACTGAGTGGTAGTAAGAATTTTAGTATTTTATAATATCGCCCGTAAAATAAAATGCAAGTACTAAATCAAGGGGTTGGATTATTACAAATATAGAAAAAGACACACGCTAGCCAATACGAGATTTGAGAAATGATTTTATGTCCTGCTTCTTAATTAATATCTAATGATTATTTATAATTTTTATCTGAAAGTTTAAATTATAAGATTATTTGCACATAATTTAAATAACTCAAAACATAATTCGCTATTGTATATATCTTACGCATCGCGCGGATACTAGTACTAATTTGGTTAGAGCACACAACTTCTAGCTATCTATCTAAATTGTTTGGTTGGTTGCATATGGAAACACAATCTCAAGTCTCAACATAAAATTTCGCATAACTAATGG
This sequence comes from Nicotiana obtusifolia, assembly GCA_002018475.1. Taxonomy (NCBI): domain Eukaryota; kingdom Viridiplantae; phylum Streptophyta; class Magnoliopsida; order Solanales; family Solanaceae; genus Nicotiana; species Nicotiana obtusifolia. Next base: position 75,441 of record MCJB01049523.1, on the reverse strand, counting down.
GGTACCTGGTTTGCGACATAAATTCAGTATTGTTAATTTTTTTTCCCATATAATTTCGAAACAAAGTTTGAATGCAATTTAAAGAAAAGAATTTTCCCTATGTTTCCACAACATATTCTGGAAGAGAAAATGCTGGAGCAGGAAACAAAAGATGTAGAATGCGAATGTGATAGAGATAAGATCGAGAATCAAAGAAAGTAAAGAATTAGTGATAAGCATTTATATTTGGTGTTAAGAGTAAATCTGACGAGGAATATTAATAAAGAAAAAATGGAGTACTAACCGATTGTAAGATAGAAGTGAATCTAATACCAAATGAATCTTACGTCCTGAAACTTACGTCTGCACTATTACCTCAGCTTTGCAACGACTATATAGGCTTATGTTAATGCAATATACAGTTTATTACACTATAAACACTAATTAGATACATTTTTTGAAAAATGACACTGTATAGCTGTGATGGTAGGCTATGAACTTATTTTTTAACTATATTTCGCCCTCTAATTATTACACTTTGATTATATTTGAGCTTAATTGCTAGTAGTTTGTACTTATTACGTGTGTTATTCCGCATAGGATGTGATTTCGAGTGGAGAAACAACTTTGGAGCTAAAATGGGTGATTTGGAGTTTTAAAATTTGAGTAGAAGCCCAAGAAATTAAGTCGGGATTACGTTCGGGGGTCGAGGACCAAGTTCGGATATCAAAAAGTGAGAAAAAGAATTACTTTGAGAAAAACGCAATACCGCGCCGCAGGGCGCAGGGTGCTAGTGCAAAGTTCCTGCAAAGTGAAAAAAATTAACTCTCTGAAGTTCCTCATTATTGCGGCACATAGGGCGTCGCGACACTGTATTTTCACGGTCCAATTGTCCCACTTCGGCTTGGAATGGGTAGTTTCGTCCGGACCCGTTCCTACATGGTATAAATACATCAAAAACATGATTTTGAGAGAACTTTTGACCTTGGGAGCTTTTGGAGAGCATTACATCGGAGACTTCAAGACACAAGATTTCATCTTCCTTCTACAAATTCAATACGCGAGTTTGGATTGTAACGTTGGGTTAATGTTTTCTTATTCTTTAACTTTATTTTTGATGACTGTCTTCATGATTATGGAGTAGTTTATTTTAGGTTTTGATGGATACGGTGTTTGATTGATATTGGTGCATTTTAACTCTAGTTATTTTGCATGAATTCGTTTATGGAGCTTTGAATTGATTGCAAGTTTGTTCACCGAATAATTTAGTCAAAGAGGAATATTTTGAGTGATTATCTTTGCATTATTTTGTTTCTTTTAAGTAATGGAAAGAGCTTGTTGAATCTTTTTATTAAATCAAGTTAGGAGAATACTCGAGAGACGTTTTCCTAAAGACTAGTCTATTAATATGTTCTTGCATATTTTTAGTTTACCTCGTAGAGTTAAGATTTAATCGAGAGAAGAGTCTTGGCTACACGTTTGAACTAATCATCGAGTGAAATCGTTAGAATCATTAACATTAGAGTGAGTTGAACTAGAGTTAGATCCCAAATAGCTATATTGCACCTATCCTGTCACGACCCTTTTCTCCCATTGCTTATTTCAGTATTGCTCAACTCTTGTCTTTCTGTGATCAATTGTCAATTGCTTTAGTTTTAATTGTTAATTTTAGTTTATAATCATTCCAATCAAAGTGTTAATCATCCTGAATAGCGTTTAAACCAAAAATTACTTGAACATTGTTTCAATCTAATCCCTGCGGAGACGATAATTAAACTATACTATCTTTGACTAGCTCTCAAAATAATAGCCGAAATATATATATATATATATGACATTATGTATGTCATATTTAAAAATTATATAAATTTTATACACTTTTTCGGCTACCGTGTAAATAGTTTCTGGCGAAGGTTAAAAGTGAAAAAAAAATCCTACATTTTTTTTTTTGTAATATTAATAACTACATATAACCATCCATAAGAAATGTGATAGTAACTTAAAATAAGACAGATTATCGATTTCAACATATTAAAGTACACCGATAGGGTAAAAGTATTTATATTGTATAAATTAAAATTCAAGTGAGTTTAAGTTTTGAAGTATTATGACAATGCATAAATTTTTTAACACCATCGTATAAGTATAACAGTTATTTACACAATTACTGCTATATAAATTAAACCTTCATACTTGTTATTAGTATAATTCTCATCATCTTCATTATGGATCACTCATGTTCTTCAGTACAAGCCATTCGGATATATATGGCCGATTATTCTTAGAACTTGATTCCGCGTCCAATTTAAGCAAAGAGTCGTATGACTAGCTTTGATATAATTTCCTCTTACAAAAACCGCTATAAATACACTAAACATGTATCAAAGAAAATGAAAGCAAAAGTAGAAAAGAAGGCAAACACAAAAAAGCAAAAATGAACGCGAACTTCCCATTCATGTCTACTACAGCAGCACCCCTAAATTCGGTAACTAAGAGCAGCACACGATCAAATCAGGCTAACTCAACCTCAAATGATCAGGAAGATGGCATCACCCAATTCAAGTTATGTAGTTCATCCTTAAATAGGACAGATGATGATGACAGTGCTTCTGAATTTCCAAGAATGATGGGAGTAATTCGTAACACTAATCAGTTACGCGCTAATTCAGTCCATATTCCTCGTCGTCCTGTTGTAGATTATTCTGAAAGTGAAGATGAAGGACAGGCTCAGTGGTTTAACCATAACAGGCCACCTCGTTCCACGAATGATATTTCATCACTTTTAAGAATGATGCTCAACCTCAAACGAGGTGGTGGTGCTGGTGCTGGTGCTGGTCGTACTTCCCAACTGATTCTTAGCCAGAATCGTCGTCCTGTTGTGGATTATTCAGATACTGATGACGAAGGGATATCAGCTCACTACAGACAGATCAAACACTTTAGCCATCCACATGCCTTGAACAGGTACGACATTGAACGAGCCAACGAAATTAACTGCAAAGTCTGCGGGCTGCAACTTATTGGCTCGGCTTATGGTTGTCAACGCTGTCAATTTTACCTACACGTTTCGTGCTTCGATCTGCCCCAAAAGATTCAGCACGATTCTCATCCTGCTCATCCTTTGACGCTGCGATATCCTTCCTACTACAAGAACTGTGGAAAAACTTGTGATGCTTGTTATGAAGATATACGACGAAGTTTTCTGTATTGTTGTGATCCTTGCAACTTTGATCTTCATGTTACTTGTGCCACCTTATATAACATTGCGAGGAGAGCTGATTCACCAAAGGATACTCTTCGACTTTACTACTCGTTTCCTGTCAATGACAACAATCATATGCATTGGATTGCGCGATGCAATGTTTGTAACAAGAAGGTGTCTAAGGAAGGTTGGTTATATTACAGTAGGGATACTGGCTATATTGCACATATTAAGTGTGCTAAAGATGCTAAAGTTGGGGTTCCTTGGATTAAAGAGAGACTTAATATGCTTAAAGTTAAGTAGAAGAAATTAAGTATGTGAGATAATATATATATCTGCTTGATCAAGTGTTTGAAAATATATAATGTAGGGATTATGCATGTCGTTAAAACAAGGTTTCTTGCACTGGCAGATATGAAATAAGTCCAGGATTGTACTCTATCTAGTAGAATTGGTGGCCCTGTGACGAGGCATAGGTTGTCTTCAATATTAGCCACCATATGTGTGTATATGTATATAATGCAATAATATATATAACCAAAAGAAAAAGAAAAAAAAAGGAATATTGTCGACGATCTTAACTCGTCAGCTATATATGATTAATAAATAAGCTGTGTGTTTATTAGACAAGTTTGTTTTTAATTTGCTTTTTGCATATTTTCTTAATTCTCTCAATAAGGGAGTACGAAATTACCTATCTTTGTTATAATTAACAAAGATTATAATTCTATGTGCACTGGAAATTCACACTTTTAGAAGACACGTAAGATGGTCGAGGTGCTCAATATCTGAAAGAGTGATTTTAGAGATAATTATGGGTTTCAGTCCAAGCTTATTAATTGGGTATGTAAATCTTGTAGTTGCGAACTGATCACGTAAAAAAAAGGAGAAAAAGAAAAATCACTTTAAACTATTTTATTCACTAATCAAAATTACCTGACAGGATTCTATAATTACCTTAAAATATCCACTATTAAGAGATTAAAGAACCTCTTTTGATAACAACAGCAAGGAGATCTTCTGGAATTAAGATTTTATTTATAAAGCATTAATGTGGGACGATATATATAATGCTTCTTCCCATCCAATCAAAGAAGACTTAAGAGAGAGGGTAGCAACGTGAAGTTGTCTCAATATATAGGTTGAAAAAATGATTTGATAGGAGTGATGTGAGTCTATACCAGAGTTGTGAAATTAGTGGTACACTCAGTAATTTATTGAAGCTAGTGTTAAATTTATTGTCACAATTTAACTTTTACGCGGTTTGATTTCATAGTTTTACAATCTTATGTCATAAATCATTATATACTTTATATTATTATTTTCGAGTGGCGTAAGAATAATGTACATATACATATTTTGTAAATATTATTCATAAAAAAATAATAATTGCGAAGCGATATCATCAGGTGACACATGCCTAACGATTATGTCTTTGTCACTTGGTGAAACTATCAAACCCCATTTAGTACGGTATTGTCTGAAATGGCCAAGGATGCCCAAATTAATGTCTCATAGATTACAAGCTCAAATTAGCTGTGACATCAAATCTGCACAAAAAAAGCTAGCACGAGAAGTGTCAATGGAAAAAATCAACTGTCTGATATTGACACACACAGACACACACTAAAATAGAACATACATGGTCGACATATGATTTCTGTTTTTGTTTTGATTCGTAGAAACCATGTGGTGGAGGAGTTGATCAATTATGTCTTGTTCTTCTTGTTTTCTAATGCTGCTGAGTTTGTGTATTGACAAAGTGACCAAAATGTTTTCTAATGTTTTTCCGAATTTGGTTTTGCCTCAATGCAGTCAAGACTCAAGACAAAACCTTCAGCTGGAATACAAGAAATGCTTAGTGTTTAAACAGTTTACCGGAAATCTTTTTCTTTCTTAGGTAGCAAAATTTCGGTGAGTTCTTCTAATTTGTAACTTCACCGAAATTGGAATAGTTACTATACTACTATATTAGTATGAAATCGAATCGCCTTAAAATATCTCTTACTTCTTATTGATTTCTGTAAAAAAAAAAAAAAAAAAAGAATATTTTCTTTAAAATAAGTAAGTTTCATGTTATTTACTATACAAATCCTTTATGTGTGGAAACAGAGAATTAACCTATTCGTAGAATGATCTTATATATAATCCGTACAGAATATTTGGCCATTTCATTCTTTATTTTATTTATTTTTTTAAAAAAAATGAGACAAAGAGAAGGCTGACTCAACGTCAACCAGAATCCGTACATGATTTTTGAAACAATCTTTAGAAAAGAACAATCTTGTGTTTGGATGGTTGTATTATTTTAAGTTATACAATGGTTGCTTTCATTTAATAACATCTCCAATTTTCTTTTTTCTTTGTAAATGTTTTGTTTTGTTAAATAAACCAAACATACATGTTTGCAAATTGCAAGTGTCAGTGAACAGTTTTTAAAATAAGTTTCACTCCCAAAAATCCTAATATCCTTTTCTTTCGTGTATAATCTTTCTATATATTCAAGTTTATCAGATAATTAATCCAATTAATTCGGTCAAAATTCCATGGTACGTCTCTTTTCTATGCCATCATTTAAATTCTGTCCCTTTTTAAAAAATCCTTGCAAATTATAATCACCCCCTTTACAAATGGAAGTAAACCTAGCCTCTCTACAAATGTTTTTTTTTTTTTTTCTATTTAATCCTGCAAAGTGACAAACTTGGTTTCCATAATTCAAGTTAGAAGAAATACTCTGAAAGTGAAAATGTGAACATTCAACGTCGAATACAAAATGACCATTCCCTCTCAATTGAAGCCAAACATATCGAGCTTGTGTTTCTAAAAGTAGAAAGGAAATCTCATTTTACTTCAATTAAACTTAAATTTAAAATAAAGAATCTAAATTTTTCTTCCTAATTCATGTGATATAATATTTTTTTTAGCCTGTTCCAAAATAGAATGATATATTTTTATATTAAGAATAATTTAACTTTAAATTTTTTATTAACTTTAATAAATAATATATAATGACACTAATATTTATAGTTTGTTCCATATTATAAATTTAAAAGACTTTTTACCTTTCCTAACCTTCATATACAGTCAAAGTACATCACAAAAATTGGCCGAGAGAGTGCTGCAAGTTAGAATAGGCCATATTATATGTAGGTTGCTTTTATATACTTGTATAGACGGCACGTAGAGCGTAGTAATAGATTTTATAACAATGAATTCTACGTAAGCCGACAAAACAAGAATGAACACATTCTATTTCTTGTTCCTCCTCCAACCAACACCCCCCCACCCCACCC
>MCJB01049523.1:46744-68892 GCA_002018475.1 Nicotiana obtusifolia | reverse complement strand
CCCCACCTCCCTCTGGCCCCCAATCTACATCCTGTTGGTCCTCTACATATATATAGTGTATCTATATATCCATATCCAACTGTCCTTTAACCCCCCAAGGATAAGAAAGAAAAAACAGTATTGTTTCCAGAAAATATAATTGAGGCTGTAATCTTTAACTAATTGGAAGTTTTCTTGAGTTGGGGTTGAGCTCAATGAACCTTTAACTTGATGAATTTCCTACCAAGATGCTGGAGTTACAGTGAAACAAGTGAAAGTAGGGGAGGCGAAAGTTCAAGTTCAAATAACAATAGTGGATTTGGGAAAGATGGGTTGTTGTGGTTTCATGATATTGGAAAATATGGAAGTGGGGAATTCTCAATGGCAATTGTGCAAGCTAATCAGGTTTTAGAGGATCAAAGTCAGATAGAGTCAGGTCCCTTTGGAACCTTTGTTGGAGTCTATGATGGTCATGGCGGCCCTGACACTGCTCGTTATGTCTGTGATCATTTATTTCGACATTTTCAAGGTTCATCTTCACTTTGTTTTTCTTTTCTTAATGTGTGTTTTGCGAATTTTTGTCTGTTTTTTTACTAGTTAAAAATGTTGAATTTACTAGTAGTTGGTTAGGTCGATTGAAGTAGGGAAGGTCGATTAAGGCAGATAATGTTGCTTCAAGAATGCTTGTATTAGGGTAGACCGTCTACATCACATTCCCTGGGGTACGGCCTTCCCGGGAACCTGCGTGAACACGAGATGCTTCGTGCATCGGGTTGTTAAGAAATGTTGCTTCAAGAATGAGGAAAGGCTAGGCCTAAGTCTAATTAGTTGAAGTTACAGGTCTGGTCGGGATCCTTTGAGTGGATTCTGCGTTAGCCGCAAGACGTCGGTCTCTAACTAGAAAAGTAAATGCTTGAGCTTTAGTGAGAAGGGCTCCTTTTTTTCTTAATGTGTATTTTGCCAATTTTTGTCTGTTTTGTTAGTAGAAAATGTTCAATTTGCTATGTAAGTGAGCTTTAGTCAATCAACTGTGTCTCATTCCTAAAGTAGTTGGGATAGGTCGATTTAAGTAGGGAAGGTCGATTAACAAAGAGATTGTAGTTTCAAGAATGAGGCAAGGCTAGGCCTAAGTCTAATTAGTTGAAGTAGTCCTTGAGTGGACTCCAAGTTAATCCCAAGATGTTGGTTTCTAACTAGAAAAATGGAGACTTGAGCTTTAGTGAGAAGGGGCTCTTCCTCTTATTGACTTGGTGCACTAACCTTTAAATGAACCTACAGGACAAAAGGAACGGCACCCCTTGGTTATATGAATCTTTTTTATTATTGCACTTTATTTAGGTCCATTTCGTTCTACTACTAGATAAGTTGCATCACTGAAGCTTGTAATTTCTGCTAGCAGTACCATTATACAATTGAAAAAAATCACTCTTGAGAACCCTCATTACAGAAATTCTGTCTTTAGGTAGTATATCTTTTGCTGATGTCGACTAGTTTGGGATTAAAACAGTGTTACTTCTGTCGTTGATTTTCATTTGTCGTTAAGACATTACTCTTTTAAAGTGTGTGTATGTGTCTACTGGTAGGAAAACATAACTATGTAAACATTTAACTCAAACAAATGCCCAATATATTTTACAAATGAAGAGGAGTACTCATGGATGGAGTTCAAATACTCACAGTTCAGAGGCAGAAAAAAGTAATTCCTTCCATCTACTTTGCTGATGTGATCATGTGAAATATTGGAGAAGGGTGGTCCTTACCCTTCATTTGGCTGTTCTGCTCCATTACTACCATCTTTAACTCCCCAATCCCAAAAACCAGGGGGCTCAAGTGCTCATGGATGCTACTATTGTTTTTGTAAAATCAGTGTGTCCCTTTGTCCTTCCCCCAAAACTTGGAAACGACGAAATATTTTAGATTTGGCCTTTAGAAATAGAAAGTTTTATACTGGTTTCATGGATTTTAGTCTTAACGCAGCAGCATCAGCTGAAGGAAATGGTGTCATTACAGCGGAGACAATTCAAAGGGCGTTTCTCGAGACAGAGAGAGGGTTTACTTCTCTTGTTTCAGAAAATTGGAATTCTCGATCACAGATGGCGACAGTGGGATCATGCTGCCTGGTTGGAGCTATATATCAGCAGACACTTTTTGTAGCAAATCTTGGTGACTCTCGTGTAGTCCTCGGAAAGAAGGTTGGAAACACTGGGGAAATTGCTGCCATACAGTTATCAACGGAGCATAATGCCAACATTGAGTCTATTAGGTGGGAGCTAAAAGACTTGCATCCAAATGATCCACAAATCGTTGTTCTTAGACATGGCGTTTGGAGGGTAAAAGGAATAATTCAGGTAAAATCAACTATAAGAAGAGCTCTTTTGTAAAATTATGAAAAAAACCTTCCAAGTTCTCCCCGTACTCCCCATATTCCTATATTTGGTCCATGTATAGGATATGCATAGAAACTTTGACGTGTATCTGCAGCTTTAATTATTTACATACCGCAGAGTTTCCACCAAGTTATATCTGGAAAAAAGGCTTTGGTACGAATGATGCTATTGCTAGGGCTATGGCCACTTACAGTATATAATTTTAAATTGAGCTTACCTCAACTTTTTGCTGGAGAACTACCATATTACGGATGCCCATATGGTGTAATAACGAACTAAAGTAAACTGAATTTTGTGTAGAAAAGTAGATTTTAACTTTCAAGATGACTTCATGCTTCATAGAAAAATTGACATGCCTCTCGAAATATCTACTGTTTCATGGAGTTTTTTTATTTTCATCAATAGGATAAAGAGGTTTTTGTTAGCTGAGATCATTATCAGTTTATGGTTGGTCTGTTTGTACCTGCATGTCATGCTTTCAAATATAAGTTCTTCTACAATTATTCCTTTTCATGGATACTAGAATTCATTCTCGTAACTTACGTCAAAATCGGTCCCTTAACTTACTGCAGGTCTCAAGATCCATTGGTGATGTATATCTTAAACATGCCAAGTATTGCAGGGAACCAATAAATGGAAAATTCAGAGTTTCTGAACCCATTAACATGCCTATCCTATTGGCTACTCCATCAATTTTAACACATCCTCTACATCCAAATGACTCCTTCCTCATATTTGCTTCTGATGGTCTATGGGAGCACTTGAGCAATGAAAAGGCCGTTCAAATTGTGCAGAGTCATCCTCGTAAAGTAAGTTCTGTGCACCATAATATTACACCTTTCCTGCATATTGAGTTCACATTTTGGGGTTAATACGCTTCTCTCATGGGCAGGCTATGACTTCAAAACATGTTTGCATTTGATGAATACATAATTGGTTTTTCTTTTTTGATAATTCAAGAATCATATCTTCAGGCATTACTCGTCTTCTAGGTTGTCAAGCCCTCTGGCATTCCCCATTAGAATTTCAGATACAGTCTTGTTCCCCTTCCGACTTCTCTTATCCTTGTGATGTCTTTCAATTCTTGTAAGTAGGGACAGTGCCTCTTCTTGATCTCTGTTAAGCGAAATGCCCAGACCTTCCAAATCTAGTTTGATATGTGATCACCTGTTTCTGCGGTGTGTATTTTATCCATATGGTGAAAGAAAAAGTAACAGAAGTGTATCAAGATATCATGCATATTTTAGAAGAGCATTATACCATATGGATGATAATCAAATATAACTTTGATCTTGGGAGCACACCAGCAATGAAACTACTCAAGCTTCGAGAACATAGTTGAAGCTCCATTGAGTTGCTCAGTTAAGTTCTGAGCAATCCTGTAAACTCAGTTAAGTTGTATTGGTATCATCTTTCTCTGCTATACCAAATGACAGAAGTCTTATCCTTTTTCTCTTCCACGGTTCACTTTATTTTTATGCAGTTAGATTTTTTATTATTCTTCTGTATTAGGCGATGTTTTCTGCTTCTTAATGGATTTAAAGTTCTTAAGTCTTACCGCTCGAGATTTCCCCGTGTGTGTATGTGTAGACAGGGGCGGATGCACATTTATCGAAGAGGTGTCACACGACACCGCTTCGTCGAATTTTTAACTAAATATATGTATTAATACTATGAGAAACGGATAAGTAGGAAAAATTGACACCACTTGACATAAATTGTCTCTTGGTGCATTTGTTATGTGCTTTATTTTTGCTCTAAGAGGTTAGAGGTTTTTTGCAAATATTTGAGAGAGTCTACGTTGGTAAAAATTGTGATGAAGTAGAACTGAGCTCAGGACCTTTTTAACTTAAGAATAAACTAAACAAATAGACTAAGTTTATTTCTTGTCTAGAAGTATGATAATTAAAGTTATTATTCCCGTTTTTCTATAAATTTCGATACCACTTACAAAAATTCCTGTGTACGCCCCTGTGCATAGATACGTATTGCACATTTTTGACTCTTTCAAAGAGATGGTTTAAACTCCTTGGCCCTATTGATATATTCTGGTATGCATTCTTGAATATGAAAAACACATCTTCTCACTGTTTCATGATTTTCTTGCAAATACAGGGAAGTGCAAAGAGGCTTGTTAAAGCTGCTCTCCATGAAGCTGCCAAAAAGAGAGAGATGCGATATTCGGATCTTCGAAACATCGGCAAAAAGGTCCGGCGTCATTTTCATGACGATATAACTGTCATTATTTTATTCTTAAACCATGACCTCATAAATAGAGGCGTTGTGCAAGATCCTCCACTTTCTATACGTAGTGCACTAGAACACTGATTGTTGAAGGAATCAAATATTTTTAGCCAGTGTTTGAGGTTTTTGCACAACACCAAAAATTTCCTTGATATGTGGCTTCAGGAGCAGCTAGCATCAGTGAAGCAACTACGCTGTATAGGAGTGCTTTTTTTCCTTTGAAGAGGCTTATAATTTGAATTGCTCAAACCTTGTGTAGATGGAGTTCAAGAATAATGCTAATTTAAAAGTTTTGGATGCAGTCAACCTCTATGTAACAGCCTTCCTTCATTGTTAATTTATTTTGTATACCAGTTTTTGCTTCTGTATTCAGAAGTTTTTTGTTAATTTTTTTGTAACATCGCTGCAAGAAAAAGTTCGCCACAAGATATGATGGCACCTTTGAACTCAAAAGACGATTTTGTTGTGTTCTTATTATTTAATTGGCTGGTGCCCTGATTACAAGAAGAAAACAGCTTATTTCCCTTTGAAGACAACATTTATTTGACCAGTCGAATATTCTGCTAGAATTTAACCTCAGTATTATCTCCTCTTAGATTTTGTGTGTATAGTTCTTTATTGCAGGAATCATATTCTTCACAGAACACAAGGAATATGGTGCCTTGGTTCCAAGAACTTGGAGAAATATTGGGGTCATTTTCTCGTCTTGCAAGCCGAGCTGCAGATTGATATTGAATATCTCATTTTTATTCAATTCATTTTGAGCTTCACCAGCCTTCCTAAAAAAAAAAAAAAAAAGAAGGCAAAAAGAATGAAAAAACCCAAACTCGTCTTTGACTACGTGTGCTCCTCTTTTGTCGCTTCTAGCTCCAGTATCTTATTATAGTGAACAACCTCATCTAATTTTGTGTACAGCCATATTTCTTACTTTCCATTTCTTTAGCTAGGTGGTTTCCTGCCGAAAGCACAATCTGGAGGTTGACAAGTAGGGGCAGATCCAGGAGTTAGAGTCCCTGGATCTGGAGTTCTTTCTAGCTTGAGGAGCATCGCTCTTGAAACAGTAAGTTGAATTCTCGTAATATATACCAATCCTAATTGGTTCTCTCTCTTTCTCTCTCTCTCTCTCTCTCACACACACACACACACACGTGCGCACACACATAAGGTTGGAGCCAAAAGCAATCCAAATCCACTACATATAAAATATATCCGCGCTGTTGACATACATCCTTGCTTTTCCACATGGAGTCTTTATTATTCTCTTAGTTTTCCTTTTTTTCCCTTTTCCAATGTGCATGGCTAACAATAACAACAGTAAGTATTGAAAACAATGGCATAAAGTTCTCTTGGCTACCTATAGCCGAGCATTTGGAAAGGGAGGGGAAAAAGAAAGTAAAAAAGAAACAATGGAATCTTCAACAGAGACACACTAGAATATGATATGAAAGAGGACAATTTCTAACAGATACATTATACAAAATCTGTTGGATTGAGTGAAGAGGAAAACTGAGTATGCTATTTTCTATGTGCAACAGACTTACTAATCCAGTGCTTTACTTTATTAGCTGTGTGAAAAATTGAATGCAAATAATGCAAATCACAAAGAGATACTTTGCATGGATCCTCTAATCAAGATTAACCAAAACCATAAAAGCCAATGATTGTACAGCAGCCTTGACATCCTAGAAAGAATCAGTGTCTTCAAAGACAACTTGGTGGTGACAGCTATTTGCTCCAAAAGTAAATAACAATCTGAAGACAGTAATTCACAAAAAAGAATCTGCAAGAACATGATAAATTCTTTGCTCAGTGAAGGAGATTCATCTTCTACATTTAACCAACAGTAGGTAATCTAATATGTATCTCATAAGTTATTATTGGAAGCAAATACATATGATCTCTCTTCCAATAAAACAAAAGCAATTCAGGCAGGTTCTTATGCAGCTGATTTAAAAAATAAATTATGAGCGCAGGATGTTTATCAACTTATGACATCTTCATCAGCCAAAACTAGGATCATCAGGCTACGTAAGACTTAGCTTTGTCAAGTTTGGATCTCATTAATCAAAAACTTTCAAGAGGTTAACTTACCAAGCCTAACAATCTGAAGAAGAATTTTATTACCATGCAATATGGAATGTAATGCAAAGTTACATCCAATTGCTTGGTAGATTCACAGTTTATGTTTTAAAGATGGGGAACTAACATAACAATAACAATGATGTAATTTCAATGAGCCAGGATTCTAAACAAAAATGGGTTCTTGTGAAAATGTTGGTAAAAGGAGAAGGCCCTTTCCTCAAGGGTATTTGTTACTGACAATAAAAGGAACCTCTCATGTTAGCTATAACTGAATATTCTTGGTTCGGTAATGCTGCAGTTGATCAATTCAATATCTTCTAAGTTCTAACTGAGTATCCTAGTTAATGTTAAGCAGCATTTTCTTGAGGAGCTTTTTGATGCTTTGTCACTGTCTCGTTTTCTTCTCTTGAGGGCTCTACTTCAAATTTAGTCCTATTGAGCTTCTGCTTCTTCTTTAAGAAAGACCATTAACTTTCTATTTGAGCTTTTTTTTCTGTCCTGTTATGACAAAAGCTAACATGACATTGCGACTTGTAAGTTGTAACTGAAATGACCATATGGCAAATGCCCAAGACAGACCACAACGAACACAACGGACGTATATAACATCTCTCTGTTTTAAGATGATAACATCGTTAATCAATAAAATTCAATTTACCCAGAGTAACATGCATCTCCAAATATTGTGTTCTTCTTTTCCTTTTCTACTGTTTGAGTTACCTTATTGTGTTTTTTTTTCTTGTCATTGTTTAAGAGTGGAAAGAACAGACAGTAAAGGCATCATCAGAAACCTCAAGGGTAACGTGCTCTGAGTTATTCTCACTACCATTAAGTCACAATAGCATGTAAGTGATGAAAAATCTATAATAACACACTACTATTGGAAGCAGTTACTACATATTGACTTGGGAAGTTTATCACCACATAAACTTGTAGAGGCAATACCAATAGTCTCTGCTTTAATGTATCATAAGCTTTGCACTTCAAAGATTTTCAAGTATAGAATGAAGACTTGAAACCCGACGTCGGAACAGTGGTTCTAGCCTGAAAGCTGGCACCCCAGTTTGCCACCTGTTTGTATCATACATCTCACTCCATGCCTGTACAATCTCATCAACCTTGAACCCTGGAATAGAACAGGTGCAAGATTTTAAAGAAAATCACACAAGAAACAACATAAAAGAACCCATTAACAAAAATCTTGTTCATATTTTACCTTCCATAGCAGTTTCGTTGGAACAGTGGTTCTTTATCATGACTGCAATATCAGTTTGAGATGCTCCAGCTAGTTCAAACTTCTCAACTGCAACCTCTAGACATTCTTCCCAGGTTGGTAATCCTATCTTAAATTCCACAACAGAACGTTCGTAGAGAATAGTTCCCCATAACAGGTAAATCTGAGACCTCATGTTTTCAGCTTGCTGTTTAGCTTCTTCAGCTGGTTTATCTTTAAGTATACCTTCCAAACCCCTTTTCTGCAACTGAGCTTTATATTCATCGTGTTTCGAGAGTCCATTTAGACACTGTTCTTCCATCTCTTCCCACATTTCGATCCCTCTTTCTATACTATCCTCAGCCTTGTTATAGAGCTCCAAGATCTCTGCACATGTTCCTGTCTCTAACTCAACTTTACTACCAATCAAATAGTACCAAGAGAGTTTTGCTTGTTCAAACTGCTGTTGACTGAGTGCGAGAAGGCTTTCGTAGAAATCTGGCTTGACTCTAAGAGCTTCTTCATATCTCTTTTCTGCCATTTCATATTCTTTTTCTGCCCATTCATATGCAGATTTAACCTGTTCAGACACCGACTCTCCAGAACCTTCTTCTGTGAAAAATACTTCTTTTCTTGCTCTAGACATATGTACATTTCCCCAATTAAACAAAGACAAAGCTGCCATCTCTTGGAACTGAGCTGAAGCAATTTCAAAAAGCTCTTCTGCTTCTGCATTTGTAACAGTGTCCTCCATAGCTTCTGAATATAACTTCATTCCTGTCTCGTGAAGATGCAGATATGAGTCACAATCCACTCCAACATGATTCTTGAATAGCGTTGCAAATTGGACAATCCAGTTCTCGGGGTAAGTTGGCCCTTTATCCAGTTCCCTCCCCTCCTTTGCGACTATAGTTGATCTGCAAATACTGGGATTCACATCTTTTTCAACCCTCATTGCCTCATACATAGGTTCTTTATCTGGACTAACTTCTGTAATGTAGAGTCTTAAAGAACCCTGAGTATCAACAGTTGATTCGGCCAACCTGAGCTCATTGGTGCTTGTGATAGTAACCAAGTCACCTTCTTGATCCCTATACTTGATAAGTGCACCCTTCAAGTTTGGAAATCGATTTTGAACTATGTCTCTCACAAGTTGAAAACTGCAGATAACTGGTAATTGTGCACATCTTATATCCTCCCCCAGAACCAACTTCACTGTTCTTGTCGCTGGTTTTTCTTCCTCAACGCTTCTCTTCTCTTCCACAACCAACTTGTCCTCGGTCGTCTCTTCTTCGACCCCATCAACCTTAGCTTCCTTAATCTCAACAGCTTTCTTTCTGTCAAATTTACTGTTCTTTTTCTTTTTCATGTTATCCTTCACAACATCGTTAGATATTGGAGGTGGTAATACTACTTTCTTATCTTCAACATGAATAAACTTTTCTTCTATTGCCTTTTTAACCTTATCTGCAATCTCCAATGCAGTCAAATTATTTGGTTCAATACTCAAAACATGGTTCACATCCCTTAAAGCTAAATCAGGCCTATTCAATGATTCATAACACTTTGCTCTCTTCAACAAAGCTTTGCTATATTTTGGAGCAACTTCAAGTGCCAAGTTACATTCATTTATAGCTTTTGGCAACTCCCTAATACCCATTTGCATATAGCAAGTAGCCATATTGCTATGCAAATAGGCAACATCAATATGATTCCTAGGGAGCAATTTGAGGGCTTTCTCATACTTCAACATAGCGCCCTCGTGATCGCGTTTCTGAAAAAGCTTGTTTCCTTCTTCTTTCAGTTCTTGAGACATCTTGATGAACACAGCTGTGTCCTCGTCAAATGCTTTGGATGTATGCTCTGGAGCAGCTTTACTATGTTTCACATTTCCAGCATTTGATTTTGATTTTACATGACTTTTCTTTTTCCCTGTGGGCTTCCCCATGGTTGTTTACTCCTATAAGCTAATCTCTGGAGCAGCCTAAAATCAATGCTTCGCAACTTTGATTTAATCCTAAAAACCAGAAAGAAAGGAGGAAAATGCTAATTATTCAACTTGAGAAAACGAATAAATAAGAATGCTACGAAAATAACTTTTGAAAATTAGAGCAATTATATAGAAAATGCATATAATTGATCTACAGTTGATACAAGATTAAAATGTAATTAAATTGATTGATAGACCCAAAAAAGGGAGAGAAGGGAACAGAATATATATATATGATGTTTGGAACAATGAGGAGAAAGTCCTAATACAGAATCCTTAAAAACATTCAGAAGAAGAAAAATACTCCACTTTTTAGTGGCCTGGGGCCTGTTTCTTGTCTGATTCTAACACAAAAGATGCATATATGGAATAGAAAGGGAAATGTTGATAGAAAATGAAAGATTTCTTTTCTTTTCCCTTCCATATTTGCTGGCTTTCTGCGTTCACGTCATATTCGCTTTTAACAAGACGTGCCTGCATGATTTTGAACAAAGGCTGAGGACTCTGAATTTGATTTTATAATTGGTTTTATATTAAAGTAATTATAGAATTGTCTTTTTTTATATTTTATTTTTAGAAGAATGGATTTTAGAAATTACTGTATACGCTTATACATGCAAAAAAATATAAAGAAAAATTGATTAAACGTATATTTATGATACTAGACTTATTTTAGAATTACCAAAAAGCCAAACGATTTACTATGTAGTCAGACGAAACGAATAGATGCGAAGAAGAAAAGGGGGAAAGGAGAGGGGTTATCCAGTCATAAGGTACAAACAGTTAAAGATACTAGTAGTAAATTCAGATTAAAAAGAATTACAGGGACCTAAATAAAAAAAAAAATTAAAAAAGGACCAAGATCAAATTTGTAAATCTGATTGATTTCCAAAACTAAGTCTTGTGCGTGGTCTTTTCCGATCAGCTGAGCTTATCTTGTCAAACATTTCGTACTAAATTTCACTTACCACATTCAATAAAAATCTAGATCAGTTGTTTTCTTTCGAGGAGAAATGGTGCCCGAAAACGAATGTATTTTGTCTTTCCTTGTGATGAAGCAATTATCACCTTAGAAGATATGTTAGTTTTGGGAGGTCATTCTCTCTACTAAGAGAATAAGTATTAATTTATATTGACTCAGAAAATCATATAAGAATAAATAATCAATTATTGGAGGTTCAAAGTAAAGGAGTGAAACTTCATCTCATAAGGCCACTCATAGTTGGTGGTTAGAGGAATTTATGGGGAAGGACAGTGAGAAAGAACATGGCGCCTTTGTTGCTATATGATTTTCACGATTGGTATTCCTAGGATCCACTTTCCCCATAGCAATTCGTTTTGGTAGAGGTAACAAAATCTAGCACCTACTATTTATAGCAGTAGAGCATTGTCCCATAAACATAGATCTCCATAGATACTTTCGAGAAAGGCGAAAGACGAATTGCAATGGGGAAACTTGGATGCTAGGAAGATAAACCGTGAAATTCATAAGGTAAGAAAGGCATCATGTTCTATTTCACTACCTTCCCCATACATTATTCATCTAACTACCAACCATGAGTGGCCGTATGAGATGGAGTTTTCATTCCTTTACTTCAAGCCTCTAATAATTATTTATTTATTTATTCTTATTTGATCTTCTGAGTTAAGAAAGTTAATACATATATATTCCCTTGGTAGAGAAAATTACCTCCCAAAACCAGCATGTCCTCTGAGTGAAGAGATATGTATTTGTTTTTGGCACCATTTCTTCCCAAAAGCTAACAACTAATCTAGGTTTTTATGGATATGGTATGTGAATTTTGGAGTGGCATCGTAATTTCCAACTGCAAGAGGACCAGGAGCATTATGCCAATGGATAAATAGGAAAAGAAGTGAAGGAAGAATTGTATGAGAAACTCAAAAAGATACAAAGATGATCTTATTTTGTAAGTAGGAGAAGGATGGGAATGTATTTTGAATAGGAACTAGTTGATTGTATGAGAAAGAATGAAGAAAGGCACAATTTATACTGTTGCATGTGATATTTGTTTGACTGTAATAAGATAATGTAATCCTTACATATATTTTATATCATGTAACAATGGAGCAAATTTGGAAAAATGTCAAAGGTTGTTAGATAACATTTATTTACTGTCCTTTTTCACTTAGATTCTTTCCTTCGTTTTTTTGAGAGGAAATTTATGTTATAGGAACACTTACCTTACAAACTAAAAACTATTAAGGAAAATTGAATCTAATAAGAAGAAATACATTTTGTGCTTTCGCTCTATCTTAGATATGCATTAAGTATTGATTTAATGTCGCGGACATAAGCTCGTGGTCTGCAAGGCTTAAACGATGCTGTGTTGGGCCAGCCCGTGGGCCAAATAAAAAATATTCAAATATAGTTAGATCTTAAATTTAGTTATTTCTTAATGTTTAACTAATTATTATTGCATATGAAATGCATATCTAAATGAAAATGAAGATTTTAAGACAATCTAATTAGAAAGCGGATTTGAATGTGCTTGATGAAAATAATTGCTCTTGTTGGATATGTCATTGTTGCCATGAAAGTTTTTTTAATTAGTTTATTTTTAATTCTACTTTTATCAAATGAAACATTGCTCTCCCTTTTTGTGTTTTATTGTAATCTATTAAAACAATGTCAAAGTTTATTAAGTTTTGCATGTCCAACAAGATATTTTTGACTTGTGAATATTTATTTATTGTTGCATTTTAGATTAGAACTTAAATTTAAAAAGAAAAAGAAAAAAAAGAAAATGGTGGGCAGCCCGTGAGAGCCCCCGACACACATAGACCTGGCTAAGCATTTATGGCCCATCAAAATGGTGTCCCAGCTTGATCCAACCGGCCAAATGTCAAGGCCTGTGTGGGCTGCGCTGGCCTGCCTATATTGACAGTTCTACCTTCAAAGGAAACGAGAAGATTAAAATGAAAAGGCAAAATTAGAAATTAATTATCCAACCTAAACACAAAAGTAGTATTCCTTGAACCAAGGCAGTAATTGTTTTTTGACTAGAAGGAAACTTTCTTTAAATCGATTTTCATAACACAGTTTCTTGAATTTTTTTAGAAACTTCTTGACGAAAAAGCACACACATTTCGGAAAAAATCTGTGCAATGTTGATAAAGGTAAAAGGCCTGCCATTTCTAGTTTATTCTTATTTGTTTTTGTTTTTTTTGGTCAGCAGACGAATTTATATTATATTAAAGTCGATTGCTAATACAAGGAGTATCTGGCATGCTTTGTAGATTGTTACAAAAAGAAGTATTGTCCTGACCATTGGAATGGTTTCTAGGACATGCTACGCTAGTACAACCATTTTCTTATTCATTAAGACAAAAATACATTGTATTTGTTGACATGGACATGGTTGTGTTTCGTAAATATGTAATGCCCAGTTGATCGTTCATCAGTTGTTGGTTTAAAAAGGATGATGGTTGATGGAGAACAAGAGCCTGTCCATGCGAGTTTTTTGTGGCTCCATATTGAACAAGTACATCTGCACACGATTCTGCTCCCTATATGTGTGGATGATGTATGAATTACCCAATTGGCATAAAACAAGTACCTCCATTCCAGAAGTAGTGATGAGTAGTGCAAATTGTGGTTGTGCAACATAGTATTACCTCTGCGGAATCTATGTTAATTTCTAATGGAATGAAATAGTGATGCCATGCTAATTGTAGTCTTTGTAGAAGTGCGCATAATTCCTTGTATGTGAAATTTCATGTGGGTCTTGTGCCCGTGAATCCAAGTCTAGCTACCTGTGGCACTTCTAAAAATTTCACCTAATCCATTTTTGGATGGTCTTCCTTTAGACGATCCGTCTGTGTTTAGTTTAATAGTCCCAGTTGTTAGTGGGTGTCATTTTACATACATGGGTGTAGTGAGTATTTTTTGTGTTTTTTCTTGGATAATGTAGAGGTATTCTGCAGTTTGTGATATTATTTTCTGAATGTTCGGTGTGTGTTGTTGGTATTTAAAGATAAACAAGTTACAAAGGTTCCATATATGCCATATTATATATGAAATTAATAATTGTGGTGGTAGATTGAGTGGTAAGTTATTGTTCGTATGGATGAGTGATTGAATGATTTTAATAGGATGATCATTTGATATATCTATAATGTTTAGAGCATTCATTAGGCCCTATTGGGCCCACATTTGTAGAACGGTTAGGCACTGAAATAAGAGGTGATTTATTGTTTCATCACATTATAGACAGATTGTACAAACATTAGAACTGGTGATATGTAGTTTATAAAAATGAGTGGCTGTGGGTAGACACTGGTGAGCAATTAGCCATAGAAAATGAAGTATTTAGGTGGTAATTTTAATTTTCAAATCCAATTAGAAGAGTAGTCGTTATATGTGCCAATCAACTCTTTATAAAGAGATTTTACTGTGAATTATCCCGAAGAGGTAAGTCCACATATGATTTGGTCAGAAGATTGTAGGTTAATTAGGGGTGGTACATATATTGACAAATTAAAGTAAGAATTTCTATAGGTAGGTCAAACGGCAAATTCGTAATGTTGATCATATGGTTGGTATATGTTGACCGACCTTGGTACCATCTTCATGATTTGGTAGTGGACCTTCAATAATATTTCTTGGCGTGATGTTTGGTCTTAGCCAAGGTTCATTCCAAAAGCTAATATGTCTACCTGTAGAAATGTGCCAAATAATACCTTTTTGGCAACATTTCCAACCTAATTGGATAGCTTTCCAAATCAATGAAGGTCGAGTTGGTTTAACAGTGTGAATGTATTTAGCGATTAGTAGTGAAGTCCACAGTGAGTTTGGGGACTTAAAAGGTGTCATGTTAAGTTTCCTAGTAGGGCATTGTTCTTAGTGGCTAAATTTTGGATGCCAAATCCTCCTTGGTATTTTGGCCTTTGAATATTGGTCCACTTTATGAGGTGTATTTTTTTCTTATGTTGTATTGTTCCCCATGGGAAATTACGTTGGTAGTTGTTCATTGTGAATATGACGTGTTGCGGTAATTTAATGACTTGCATGACATGATAAGGGAGAGTATTTAAGGTATATGTAATGAGAGAAGTTCTGCCTGCCATGGTAAGCATGTGAACTTTTCATCCCGTCAATTTTGCTTTAAAGCTATCAAGGATGAATTGAAAGTCAACTCTTATTGGTCTTTGTGTGAAGAGAGGGAAACCCAGGTATTTTCCAAATTGTACTCCTTCTTTCATACTAAATGAACCTAGACAAAGGATTTGTCATTT
This sequence comes from Nicotiana obtusifolia, assembly GCA_002018475.1. Lineage (NCBI taxonomy): Eukaryota > Viridiplantae > Streptophyta > Magnoliopsida > Solanales > Solanaceae > Nicotiana > Nicotiana obtusifolia. The sequence continues at coordinate 53,741 of MCJB01049523.1, read as the reverse complement.
TGTGTTATATTTTTGGAGAAGAAAATTTTGGAGTTTGTATAGTTAATACTTTGTCCGGATATTTGTGTGTATGTCACGACCCGGATTTTCCATCCTCGGGAGTCGTGATGGCGCCTACTAGTGAAAGTTAGGCAAGCCAATCAACCGAAATATTTGCCTTGTTTCCATTTACATTCATTGCAACTTAAAACCAACAACTAAAGAACAACACAAATTAACGAGCAGAATGAATAAAATTTCAGACTTAAAATATCGCTATTAAAATTTCCTTAACGAACCACCCAAGATTTAGTTTCACAGCTTCACAGACTATCTAAGAGTATTACAAATAAGGGTCTGAAAGAAATAACAAAATACTGTCTCTAGGACTACGTAAAAGAAACAGGTAAATGGATAGCGGGAGACACCAAGGTCCGTGGATGCCCGCAGGTCACCTTGGGTCGCTTGATAAGCAAGAAGCTGGAAACTCCTTACGGTCCAAAATCTGCAGTGGTGGGATCTGCACAAAAGAGTGCAGAGTGTAGTATCAGCACAACCGACCCCATGTGCTAGTAAGTGCCTGGCCTAACCCCGGCAAGGTAGTGACGAGGTTAGGACCAGACTCCAGATAGACCTGTACAGTTATATATATATCTATACATCTACAGCGGAAAGATAGAAATAAATAAACAATTAAAGCTGGCTTCGGGATAGCAGAAAAAAAAAACAAAACAGATAATCAATGAATAATAAAGAAACTGCAAATTAAATTCTAATACAAATAACAAAAAAGAAAAAAAACACAGGCAACTTTCACTTCCAGTTCCATCTTGTTGCAGGCGTGCAACCCGATCCCATTTCATTATATCTTGTGGTAGGCGTACCACCCGATCCCATTTTATTATATTTGTGGTAGGCGTACCACCCGCTCCCATTTCATTATATCTCGTGGTAGGCGTACCGCCCGCTCCTATTTTATTATATCTTGTGGTAGGCGTACCACCCGATCCCATTTCATTATATTTGTGGTAGGCGTACCACCCGCTCCCATTTACAAGTCATCACAACAATCACAAGAAAACTCGGCAAGGGAAACAAAAACAATATAATAACTTCCCAGCAAGGGAACAATAATATCAAAGCAAACATTCCGGCAAGGGAACAAAAGCAATATAATGACTTCCCAGCAAGGGAACAATAATATCAAAGCAAACATCCCGGCAAGGGAGAATCAACTATAACCAATCTTAACTCAACTTCTACTCAGCTCAACTAAGGCCAATACTCAATTATAATTAAAGTCCACGATAAATAAATTGAGTTCTTGCTCAACATCGAGAATCATCAATTAAGGCTTTAACATATTCCCACAATTGAAACAGTTCCATCTACAATTAATCTCCAAATCCAATTATCATTGTTTTAAGTCTAAACATGACCCATTAATATGACGCCGGACCCTTTAATTCTTAACAAATTCTTATTCAACTAATCTATTTAGCAATTGACTTGATACCTATAGAAGAAATCTAAACCTATAACAAAGAGGAACAACTGTAATGAAGAAACCAACGTAGCAAATCCTCACGTGAACTCCCATTTCCACATAAAAATACCAAGAACAAAATTCAGCAATTTGAACAAGAATCACACAACAACTATCCATTTAAGACTNTATTATATTTGTGGTAGGCGTACCACCCGATCCCATTTCATTATATTTGTGGTAGGCGTACCACCCGCTCCCATTTACAAGTCATCACAACAATCACAAGAAAACCCGGCAAGGGAACAAAAGCAATATATTAACTTCCCAGCAAGGGAACAATAATATCAAAGCAAACATCCCGGCAAGGGAACAAAAGCAATATATTAACTTCCCAGCAAGGGAACAATAATATCAAAGCAAACATCCCGGCAAGGGAACAAAAGCAATATAATAACTTCCAGCAAGGGAACAATAATATTAAAGCAAACATTCCGGCAAGGGAACAAAAGCAATATAATAACTTCTCAGCAAGGGAACAATAACATCAAAGCAAACATCCCGGAAAGGGAGAATCAGCTATAACTAATCTTAACTCAACTTCTACTCAGCTCAACTAATGCCAATACTCAATTATAATTAAAGTCCACGATAAATAAACCGAGTTCTTTCGCAACATCGAGAATCATCAATTAAGGCTTTCGTAGTATCATTTAAGAACACAACAACTATCCATTTAAGACTCACGGTCATGCTCGACACCAACGTATAGATACTCGTCACCATGCCTATACGTCGTACTCAACAAGAAGCAATTAACAAATAGGACACAACTCCTAATCCCTCAAGCTAAGGTTAGAACGGAAACTTACCTCGCTTTGTAACCAAATTCAAAATTCCAATAAACCTTCGCCTTGAAACTTTGTGTCCGAAGGCTTCAAATCTAGCCACAATTAATTTACTACGCTCAATACAAATAGTAGAAATTAATTCCATATGAATTTATAAATTTTCCGGATTAAAATCCGGAATTTAACTCAAAAATTGCCTGTGGGCCCACTTCTCGGAGTCATACAAAACTCACAAAATGTGATAACCCATTCCAATACGAGTTCAATCATACAAAAATTATCGATTTTTTTTAGAACCAACCAAAAAAATAATGAATTTATAAGCTGACTTTCAAGCCTCGTGGGATGAATTTAAAACTTAACTGGAAGGAGTACATATCCTTAAAAAGAATTTCTAAGCATTCTGGACGCCAACTATTAGAATAGAAGAGACTAACTATTTTCAAGACAAAAGCTAAACTTAAAATTCTTAGCCAAACACTTCATATGCTTTAAAGCTAAACACAAATCGACGTGATATCAACTATTGTTATCTCATTTAAAAGACTAAAGAATCAATTTATTAGAACTTGAAATTCCAATATAGCCGTTCAACTATAATGAAATGACAAGGATTTCTTCCGTTAACTCTAACATATCCAAAATATTTAAAATAGATATGCGTCAAAACAAAAACGGGTCCTTAATGTGATCTATTTGATAAAGTTAGTACTTCCGATAGAATTTCTCAATACCAAAAAAAAAAGGCAAAAAGCTTAAAACAAATATACTTGCTTTTTCAACAACTCCACTAAAGTTCTGTTCCCTCCAAAGATTTTACATATATATAAAAAAACCTTATGCTTTCTTTAATAAAGAATAAATGCCAATATCTCATAAAACCAACTACAAATTAACGATATTATACTCAAAGTAGACACACATGAAAAGTAAAATATAAAAGCAACAGTGGCATGGATCCAAAATACTCGAATCGTAGAGAAATGGAAAAGGGTAGTGAAAGAGAGAAAGAAACGGACCTTAAGCGATGAAACCTTTCAAATATATATAGATAAGAAAATTTCAAATAAATCATCTCGCACAGTAGAGGAGATTAAACCCAATGCAAAACAGAGAAGCTAACGAACGGAAACTCTAACAATCTCAAACTCCGAACCGCGAACGAAATCCCGAACTCCTCTCTTTCTTTCTTACTTGCGCAATTCTTTCTGTTTCCTTTTTCCTCCCCTTCTAATGTTAAAAGCCTATCTATTATATTGTGGTGTGACAATTCAAAAGAGGTCTATAGAGAGAGGGAATCGTGGGGTGTGTGCAGAGTGAACGTGTGGGGTTGGGACGTGAAGGGGAAGGGAATTAGGGATTAGTTATCATTTCTTTTTTTTTTTCTTTTTTTTTTTTTATTAAATGGCTATAACTTGAGCTCGGGACCTCAAAATTTGATTCCAGGCATACGCCCAAGTCCTAAATCACGATACGGACCTACTTGAACTATCAAAACACTTATACAGGTCCGTCTACTAAAAACGTTCTGAAAAATTATACAGACTGCACGTGCAAATCGAGGTGAGGTAAAAAGGAAATTTTTAAGCCTCGAAATACTGAATTCAATCTAAAAATAAGTGATGACCCTTTGGGTCGTCACAGTGTATTGGTTAAGAGTATCTATAATGGAATGTACACCCGTTGTTGTTAATCTTGAAGTTAGTGTAATATCATCGGCAAACAATAAGAGAGAGACTTCTGGGCCACGTCATGATACCTTTATAGGCTTCCCTTGTTTGTAGTCCACTACCGTGTGTATTTGTCACGGTAAACACTCCATGCATAATATGAAAATGTAAGGTGATGATGGGTCACCTTGGCGGATTCCTTTGGTTGGTGTGAAATAAGGTGTGGAGTGACCATTTAGTAAGGTAGATATGGTTGTGTTACTATTGCAAGACATAATTAGGTTTATTAATTTAATTCGAAAATTAAAAAAGTGTAAAGTTTCTTTAATGAAACTCAATTCCGTTTTATCGAAAGCTTTTTTCAGATCTAGATTCAGTAAGCAATTTGCTTGTTTACCTTTCTTTTTTCTAAAGGAATATAGAATTTCTTGAACTATTATAGCATTGTCCGATGCACGACGCCCTTTTAAGAAAACAGACTATTCAGGGCTTATTATTTTTGTTAAAATAGGTTTAAGTCTACTAACTATTATTTTAGTAATTATTTTTTAAATAGTATTACACAGGCCAATTAACCGGTATTGAGTAATGGAGGATGGGTGTTTTACTTTGGGAATGAGACATAGATAGGTTTTGTTGACTTGTGATGGTATATGTTGATTAGTGAACACTTGTTCGCAAAAAGAGACGACCAAATTTGCAATTTGGGGCCAGTTTGTTTGGTAGAAGGAAGGGTCTAAGCCGTTCGGCCCCGGAGCTTTGAGTGGTTGAAATGAGGATATTGCCCGAAGAATTTCCGTTATGGTAAGAGCACGAGTCATTTTGGATTGATCCTCGATAGTGATTGTATTATATGGAGATATGGGGTAGTGTTTTTTGGAATGGTTGTGAGTTGTGTAAATTTTTATAATAATTTTGAACCAATTCACTAACTTGTAATTGTTCTACAATCCAATTACCACTTGTATCCTTGAGAGTTGTTATTCAATTTCTTCTTCTTCTTAGAAGAGTAGTGAGATGGTAAAATTTGATATTCGCATCTTCTTGTTGAGGTCAATTTACACGCGATTTTAATCGCCAAAAGTCCTTCTTCAAGATGCAACGGTTCATTATAGTTATTAATAAGATCAAACTTCTAGGTAAATTTTACTTACCACATTCAATAAAAACCTAGATCAGTTGTTTTCTTTTGAGGAGAAATTGGTGCCCGAAAATGAATACATTTTGTCTTTTCACGTGATGAAGTAATTATCATCACCTTGAAGATATGTTGGTTTTGGGAGGTCATGCTCTTACTAAGAGAATATGTATTAATTTCTATTGACTCAGAAAATTATATAAGAATAAATAATCAATTATTGGAGGTTAAAAGTAAATGAGTGAGAATTCCATCTCATAAGGAAACTCATGATGCTAGGCGGATTTATGGGGAAGGACAATGGCATTGAACATGAACCCTTTCTTGCTATATGGTTTTCACTATTTGTATTCCTAAGATCCACCTGCAGTAGCATTGTAAAGAAGCTTTTCCCTTAGCAATTCATCTTGCTAGAGGTAACAAAATCTCGCACCTACTACTTATAGCAGTATAGCATTCTCTGGTAAACATAGATCTCCATAGATGCTTTCGAGAAAGGCGAAAGACGAATTGCAATGGGGAAACTTGGATGCTAGGAAGATAAACCGTGAAATTCATAAGGTAAGAAAGGCATCATGTTCTATTTCACTACCTTCCCCATACATTATTCATCTAATTACCAACCATGAGTGGCCGTATGAGATGGAGTTTTCATTCCTTTACTTTAAGCCTCTAATAATTATTTATTTATTTATTCTTATTTGATTTTATGAATTAAGAAAGTTAATACATATTTCCTTGGTAGAGAAAATTACCTCCTAAAACCAGCATGTCCTCCCAAGGAAAGAGACATGTATTTGTTTTTGGCACCATTTCTTTCCAAAAGCTAACAACTAATCTAGGTTCTTACGGATATGGTAAGTGAAATTTGGTGCGGGATCGTAGTTTCCAACTGCAAAAGGATCAGGAGCATTATGTAAATGGATAAATAGAAAAAGAAGTGAAGGAAGAAGTGTATGAGAAACTCAAAAAGGCACAAAGATGATCTTATTTTGTAAGTAGGAGAAGGATGAGAATGTATTTTGAATAGGAACTAGTTAATTGTATGAGAAAGAATAAAGAAGGCACAATTTATACTGTTACATGTGATATTTGTTTGACTGTAATAAGATAATATAATCCTTACATAGATTTTATATAATGTAATAATGGAGCAAATGTGAAAAAAAGTCAAAGGTTGTTAGAATACATTTGTTTTCTGCCCTATTTCACTTAGATTCTTTCCTTCATTTTGTATGGGAGGAAATTTATGTTATAGAAATATTTATCTTACGAACTAACTATTAATGAAAATTGAAAATAATAGGAAGAAATACATTTTGTGCTTTAGCTCTATCGTAGATATGCATTAAGTATTAATTTATTGTCGCGGGCGACATAAGGTCGTGGCCCGCAAGGCTTAGACGATGCTGGCTTGGGCCAGCTCGTGGGCCAAATAAAATTTATTTAACTATAGTTAGATATTAAATTGAGATTTTTTTCTTCCTATACAATTTGAAACTTATTTACCAAAATTGTCCTAAGTTTGTATATTATCCGCCTTAAACAAGGAATACTTACAAATTATATACAATCAATGTGCCTTAAATTAGAGGAATTAGAGGATTTAGTTATATCTTTTTTCTATTTTTTCTCCACTCCTCTATTAATAAGACTCCTTCCAGCCATGTAACCTATTTTGAGCCATAACAAACGGAATTTCAGTTACAAAAAAGAAGGAAAAAAATACGTTACAGTATGATAACAACTTTAAATGCAATTGCTGAATTAAAGTGGAGAATCACTGGAAACATGGTCTTGGCAAATTTATATGCTTGAAACTTTGTATTAATATTGATGCAATTGACATGCAATCCCCTCCCCCCCCCCCCCC
>MCJB01049523.1:30637-46724 GCA_002018475.1 Nicotiana obtusifolia | reverse complement strand
TCAAAAAAAAATGAAATAAGACACGAATTGAACTCATAGCGCTACTATTATCAAAAGATATACTGATTATTGGATATGATTATGTAACATCGATGTACCAAAATTACCAGCTACAATATACTCAACAATGTGCTCGTATTCAAAGAGCATTTTTTCGGTAAGATCTTCAAAAGTGCACTGGTTCAATCGAATTGCAGTTTCATTTATTTGCTTTGTATTGGCCCATAAACGGGATTACTTTTTCTGGCTGCAACTTGATGCTGCAGTCACTTTGATTTGAATATTGCTATATATCTTTCTGCAAGCACATTCTTCTTAGAAGTGTTGTACTTTTGTATTTGTGTATAAGTTCTCTGGGAATCAAAACAGGGAACACATCTGATAGAGAAATAAAATATTAGCTTAACAATTTTAGTTTTTATCCTTTTAACTAGTTAAATCCAATCAATCCTTTAATTCTCGACATACCCTTTGTAGAATAATGTATGCAAAATCAGAATGTGATTTTCTTTTTTAACAAAGAATCGATAAGTGGCACTACATGTCCCAGATCTCATGAAAACTATAGTGTAACTTATTAGAAGGAAAACAAATATGAATTAATGCACATGAGTCGATGAAATTCATTCTCTACTTTTCTTTCCTTAATAAATCAATTGAGAAAAGAACAATGAATGGTACATCAAAATACAAATTAAAAATAAATTTAGTACAAATTTAATGCAAATTTGAATATCTATAACAACATACATATTAACAACAAATTTCATATAACTAATTATATATTATACAACTTATTTACAACTTATCTACAACTTTCATACATTATTTCTACATAGTTAAATACAACTAATATCATACAACTTAAATACAATTCTTAAACAAATTTTATACAATATGTCTTTTGTATATTTTGTATCTGATTTATACATAGTAAAAATAAATTTCATACAACTAATTATATATTATACAACTTATCTACAACTTTCATACATTATTTTTACTCAGTTAAATACAGCTACAATATCATACAACTCAAATACGAATTTGGTACAATTTTTATACAATATGTCTTTTGTATGTATTTTTTTATCTAATTTGTATATATTTTATTTGTGGTGTGTGCTTCTTCCTCTCTAAAATTCCAATCAAAACTTACTCTCTTAATATAATTTTAATACATATCAACAACTTTATGTAAAAAAGATAGTATTGATAACTTAAATACAAATTTTATACAACGAGTCATACATTATACAACTATTTTTAAACTTTCATACGACATTCAAATAAATAAATATATATATATATATATCTACCACAGAATACAATATACATACAATTATGATACAACTTTACTACAATTTTGTATGTATATTGTATGTCATGTGTTCTTCTTCTTCCTCTTCTTCCTCGAGTTTCTATCTGAAATTCAGCCAAAATCAAGTCTAATCTTCACCGAAGCACCATCAAAATTGAGATTTACGCTCCAAACAATATTCCTAATTGTTTGCAACAACACCTAATCCAAACAAATAATGGTTTTTGAAAACCCAAATTCGATTTCAAAGCTTCAAAACTTTTTAATGGTTGTCAATGATGGAGAGTCAAACACCTTCAAAATTCATAATCCAACAGAGAATTAGGAGAGATTAAAATCTCTGCATATGTTATAGCCTAACTAAAGCGAAGTGAATCTTCAGGCTTTGCAATTTTAACTTCCTTGAGCATTCTTCTTTTCAAATCATATATTGATATTCCTTGAGAGTCTTCAGGCTTTGCAAGAGAGAGACATATGACCAACTAAAACGAAGCGAATCTTCAGGCTTTGCAAGATAAAGAGAGAGAGAGACAGAGACAGAGAGACGGAGAGAGAGAGTGGGCAATTATAAAGGGATAAGGAAATAACTAATATTCCTTATTCAATTCCTAATATAAAGGGATACTCATTTAAAACTTATTTGTATATAATTGGTAAATTGTATATGACCATATAATTAAATTGAAACTTCAGTAGGGAGGGAAATAAGGTTTCAAATAGTGTGTAAGAAAGTAAAAATCCCTATTAAATTCAGGTATTTTTTAATGTTTAACTAATTAACATTGCATATAAAGTGTAGATCTAGATAAAAATGAAGATTGTAAGACAACCTAATCAGAAAGCAGATTTGAATGTCCGGATTGGGCCAGGCCATATTGACAATTCTACTTTTAAAGCATCCGATAAAAATAAAATGAAATTAATTATCCAATCCAAACACAAAAGTGATATTTCTTGAACCAAGGGAGTAATTATTTTTTTGAATAGAAGGAAACTTTTTTTAAATCCAGTTTTCATAACACAGTTTCTTGAATTTTGTAAAAACTTTTTGATGAAAACACACACATTTCGGAAAAAATATGTGCAATGTTGATAAAAGGTAAAAGGCCTGACATTTCTAGTTTATTCTTATTTGTATTGTAGCGTTTCATGATTTTATAACTTCATTCCACAAGATATTGGACCTACCTATTTTACCTTTTTGCATCTACTTTAATCGCATAAACCAATTTATCTAAAGTATAGCTCAAGCATGATTAATAAGAATGCAAAGCTAGAGAAATACACTTGTAAAGTTACTTGACCAAGGCACACATAAAATTGCATTATGCAGTCCCACCTTGCTTTGCTGTGACAGCCATGTCAGCAGACAAGTTAGGATCTTTTTATGTTATCGGATAGTAGTTAGTACATATAATAGCTTGGCAACCTTTGTGCTCTAAGAAGCACTAATTTCTCTTGTAATTTTGCTAATGACTCTACTATCTTAGACATGATGATCCCAATGGATATCTAGGTTGTGCATAGCTAGAATTATGAAAACATTGTAACGATAAAGTATAATTATTTGGTAATAAAAAATGGAGAATGATAATAAATTCCCGTTCCAATCGTGTTGTTTTTTAGGTTGATAATTGAGTAAAATTTCCCCCATCACTTCCGTATTCTTTGTTATTCAGGTAAAAATAAAGCTCTGTGAGTGAACAGGAATTATTAGTTTGTTTCTCGTAATTCCCTAGTCCATTATGACTTTTGTATCACAAAGTGTTTGGTATATGGAGTATTTTTCAAGGTTTTTTTTTCCATGAATAGAATTTTGAAAGAATACGAAGAAAAAAGGATCACGAAGTTGGAACTTTTCAGGACCTATTTTGTCATCTAAGCATTAGCTATTGTCAGTTCCAAACTTTCACGACTGCTCACTCCTCCTTTCCTATCTTCCTTCAACGTACCAACGAGCCTCCAGCCATCTTGGTAATAAAGTGATTATAGAGAAGTTGCACAAAGCCGTTTCACATTTATGCATAGTTTGGAAAAGAGTCTGTACCTTAAAAAATATAACAGTTTATTTTAATATAAGTATTATTGGTTGATTTTATAATTCGAAACTATAAAAAATCATACAAAAATAACTTTACGGTTACTGATCCCTTCAACAAACTGACTACTAGAAGGTCCAAATTACCTGTTCACAATAGGAGTAGACGTCGGTCGGTTCGGTCGGTTAGTATGAAAGTACGGTTCGGTTTATCGATTTTCGGTTTTGTAATATTAATAATCAAACCAAACTAAAGTTTTTACGGTTCGTTGCGATTTTTTCAAGGTTCGGTTCGGTTATGGTTTAGCTTTTCGGTTATTAACGGTTCAAGATTTTTATATCCGATGTAGATTCAATATGTTCAATACTAGTATATATTTCAACACAAGATATCATTTTCACATTTCATCCAAATCAATCTGAATCTGTTTAATATCATTCATCCAATATACAGTACAAATACCTCACTAAGGCCAAGAATTGAGAAAGTTGAAAATAATATGAATGCTAGTAGAATAAGACAGGGACATTCCCCTCCAAATAATGACTTAAAAACTACAAATCAGCAAACGCGTGGTAAGTTTTTGAGTCCACTGCTATAAGCCTGAATGTAGCTACTAATGCAGCAGCATATATGACATTAAACAAGACAACATTAAGCAAATGCCAACTCCTTTGTAACGACGACAATTGTTTTTTCATGGCAATAAGATACACATGATTTGGAAGAATAAACGTGACCGGAATTGAGCTGATAGCACCAGTAAGACTCATGAAATCTCTCAAAAAAGGTAATAAAGCAGATAAGAAAATAGTAGCCATTAGAATAGAAAAGCGAGGCGCATTAATTTTTCACCAATCTAAGATTTTAAAGTCATCAGAATCATCAGACAATGGCTCTTGTCCTTCACCAATATATCTTTCCAACTCAGATTTAGCACCTCCACTTCCAGAGTCTTCCTTTTGCCTTTTCAACAATTGCTTTATTCTCACAGATTTTTTTCTCATATTCCACTAGATGAATCAGATGTGTCATCAGATGAAGTAGATTTAGATTGAGATGATTGAAGATAACATCCTTTTGAATATTTTTTTTGATACTCCTCAAATAAAGAATTCAAATAAGTATCCACTTCGGCAGTTAATTTCTTCCCTGGTTCCTCCCAGAATATTTCCTCAAGTGCAAAACCAACATATTCTAATTTGTTATGAGGATCTAATACAGAAGCAATGAATATCATTTTAATTCATCTTTTCAGGTTCACCCCAATATTTTTTAAACTTTTCTTTCATCTTCCCTGCCATCTTACGCAAATTAGTATCATCACTAGCTAAACAAGCTTTCAAATGACTATCAAGCTCACATATATCCTCAAAATGACAATTAGAAGTGACATAACGTGAACCTGAAACTTTTTCGGTAAGCTCATAAAATCTTTCAAGAAACTTTATTACGTTTCTCATATTCACCAAATCATCACATACAAATGGACCTGCAACATTCCCATCCCCACAAACATGCGTACAAAGATGAGTAGAAAATCCATTATCAAAAAGATGAAGATTGTCAAATTCCTTCTCAAAGTTTTGCACCGTTTCCAACATCAAGTAGGTGGAATTCCACCTAGTAGGAACATCCAAACACAATGTTTTACTACATTCTACCTCTTGATGTGCACAATATTCCCTAAACTTTAAGGTCATTTGCGGAGATGATCTCACATATCTCACAGCTTGTCTAACACGTTTTACAGAAATATCAATTTCTTCCAAACCATCTTGCACAATTAGATTAAGTATGTGAGCCATGCATCTCACATGAAGATGCTTACCACTCATCGAATTAGTTTTCCACATATCTAGTTGTTTAGATAATTCTTTGATCATGACATCATTCGAAGAAGCATTATCAACAATTACAGTGAATACCTTATCCAATTTCAATTCAAGCAAACAATTACCAATAACTTTTGCCATTCGTCACCCTTATCACTAGAGATACGGCAAAAATTAATATTCTTTTATGCAACACCCAATCTCTATCAATAAAATGACCCGTCAAACACATATAGTTAATTCTTTGTAACGAAGTTCATGTGTCTGTGGTAAGGCAAATTTTTGGTTTTACTTCTCTGAAATTTTTCATTAGTTTAAGCTTTTCTTCACTGTAAACTTGAAAACAATTCCTTGTAATTGTCCTACGAGAAGGAACATTAAATAGAGGCTGGGCTATGCTCATAAACTTCTTAAAGCCTTTCTTTTCAACAAAGCTAAAAGGTAAATCCTCCTTAATTACCATCTCAACTAAAGCCCTCCTAACTAGTTCTTGATCAAATTTCCATAGCACCCCACCATTAATTTGCCCATCCTTTTGTAAACACAATTGTGTTTGAGTATTATCAACTTTCTGTGGTATTTTCGAACACTTCTTTAAATGAGTATTCAATGTTGTTGTTCCATTCAATCGTGAATCAGCTTTATAATCACGTCCACAATATTTACACTTTGCTATATCACCTCCATTATCATCTTTAAACTTTTCAAAATGATCTCAAGCAGTTGATCTACACTGTACAGATTTTCTTTTTTTTGAGCCTTGACTAGTTTCAACTGAATTTGTAGGTGAAGAAGTAGGTTTGCTTTCAGATGAACCCACCTCACTTACTCTACTTTCAACTTCTGCCATCTATAGAAAATCGAATGAAAACCGAATTAAAAATACAAACTGGTATACGATATAAATCTAGCATGTCGCAACTCGCATAAAATCAAGTCGGCAATCGGAACAGAGGTAAAAGAACAAAAGAACAAAAGCAAAACAGAGGCAAAAAAAGTAAAAAAACAAAGGATGCAGCTTCACTTCTTTTTGGCAAATGTTAAGTTGTTAACTCGAAAGAGTCATAAAGTAAGACGCAAACGCGCATATATACTATAAAGAATAGCAGAAAAATCGAAAGTTTAAAGAAACCAGCAGGAGGAGGAGGAGCGACGCCAACGAGGGAAAATTGAAAAGGAACTCAGAAGAAGGAGGTAACCACTAACCCGAGAAAAAAGGATGAGCGACGAGCGGAGGAAAAAGGCGTCACAGGCTCACAAGTCACAGCAATAGCAGTCGGCACAGTCGCACAGAGGATTCAGGATTGTTAACTCGAAAGAGTCCTAACTCAGTAACTCCTAAAAGTAAGACGCAAACGCGTATATATGCTATAAACAATAGCAGAAAAATCAAAAATTTAACGAAATCAGTAGTAGGAGCGGCGAGGGAAAACTGAAAAGGAACTCAGAAGAAGGAGCTAGGAGCCGGAGATAACCACTAACCTGACACCTGAGGAAGAAGGATGAGCGAATTCAAGATTGGTTTAACCACTAAACCAATTTTTGTTTCCTCTCTGCATTCTCAGAGCGACGAGCAGAGGAAGAAGGCGTCACAGTCGGAAGTCGGAACTCGGGCGTCGGCAGTGGTAGGGGTGGACAGTCGCACAGCCTCAACTCTCAACTCTCAACCCTAATTTCGGAGGTGAGGAGTGAGGTTGTGACTCGTGAGGATTGAGGAACAGAGGAAGGTCGAAGTCGAACTGTCGAAAAGGAGTAGGGTCTTACTACCTTAGGAATTAACGATTAGTATTGGGTATTTGGATTTTAGGTTTGGGTAAACTTTACTTGGGCTGAGCTACCTTCAGATGGGTTTGATTAGGGGTGGGCTTCAGATGGACGAAGGATCGGGCTTCAGAAAGTATCAAACTAAGAGTCCAAAAGTTTTGGCAAAAACGAGCTGATAAAAAATTCAGTTTCTCGATTAAACCGAAAAACCGAGCCGTTAAAATTAAAAACCGAACCAAAAACGAAAATTTTAAAAATTATAAACCGTAAATCCATTGAAAAACTAAAATTGAATAAATCAAAATTTTCAATTCGATCGATTTTTTTGATTTGATCGGTATTATGCATATCCCTAGGTCACAATGTTTGAAAAGGCTCATGCGCAGGACCTACTATCATCATAAAAATAGGCCATAGACACCAACGTCCAGCCTGTCTCCCACTCTGTTGCTTTTATTAATGTCGTATTCCCTTAATTAATTTTCATGAGATTTTTCTGTTTTAGTTCTTTTTTCGTATTTTTATCTTAACTTTTTTCTTCTTTCTCGGGATGTGGAAAGATGTATCGTGAATAACTTCTCTAACTCACTGAACTGTACCGTGAACAACTTCTCTAACTCACATAAAATAAGATCCCGTCTATTAGACTATTTGGCCAAAATTTTTGGTAGGAAAAGAAAAATATTTTTGATGAAAAGCTAGAAAACTAGAAAAAAATAACTTCCCACATAAAATAAGATACCGTCTATTAGACTATTTGGCCAAAATTTTTGGTAGGAAAAGAAAAATATTTTTGATGAAAAGCTAGAAAACTAGAAAAAAATAACTTCCCTGTACTTCTTACACTTCATCCTTCTCAGACCTTATTTTACCGTTTTAGCCTTTACTATTATTTTCATTTTTATCAAAAGATTCTTCTGGAGTTTATTTCATGATCCTTTTATTTTGTCCAGTTAGTTCCAAATCACTTGAATTTAACATCCATCTTCCATCTCCCCTTCATGGATTCCAAGTCAAGGTAAAAGTTACCAAACCTGAATATGAAACCCAAACCTGAAACACAGATACCAAAGAAAAAACATTAACAAATTTAACTAGCAAATAAATAAAAGTTTTAAAAAATAAAAACATAATGGAAAATATACGAAGAAAAAAATATTAAAAAATCAATATTACCTTGGACGAAAGATGATGAACAGATACTAAAGCACGACGAACGCAGATACGGCGAACGAACGGGAAACGCCAAAGCATAATGGAACGATGAACGCCAAACACAACGGGAAACGCAAAAGCTGCGAACGAACACAAAAGACGAAACAAGTCACGCCACTACACTAAACACCAAAAAAGCCAAACACAGATTTCTCAACCATATCCAATGCCTTATGATGTTTTAGTTAAAATTTAATCAAATTTAATTTCCTGGTTATTTTATGGAATTTAAAAGTCCAAATTGTCCTTCAATTGCATCAGTTACTGCAAATCCATATGTACAAGGGAGAATTTTACTACTTCCGTACTGTATCAAAATTGCCATAGCTTTCGTTTCGTCGGAGTAGTAAAAACAGCAGCCGGAATCTGACGCCATCGCCGGAAAACTCTCAGGAGATGAGCTTCAGATAATATATGAAAATCACCAACCTGTAACCACGGAAACGGAAACTTTTTTCATAGGTTATACTTTGGACATTCTGGAAAGCCGGCTAGGACGCGGTTGAAAGTCACCTCGACGTCTCTGATGATGCGAAGAAGGCCTAATAAGAGCTGCCAGAGCTCGCTTTACTAAATCACCTTCAACAGACCAGATTCGCACCAGTGAGTTCGTCATCGCCGATCGCCGAGCATTCAATCGACTAGGCGAATACGAAATCGAAGGAGTATTTCTCATATTCTTATGCATACTACACCTGAACGAACCAGGATGCGACGTCGGAGAGCACAAGCACGTCCTTTTCGGAATCTGCTTCCGAACCACCTGATCACGCTGAGACACTGCCACGGAACGGCGAGGAGAGCTAGATCTGTCGATGGAGAACTTAACGCTAGACGTAGAATTCACCTGCGCCAGCGCGTGGAGATTCACGCGCGTCGGAGAAGCCGAACGGTTGAAACAACCTGCCGATGGAGACGAATAAAAGCTAAAGGTCCTGTACGAAGCGAACGACGTGGCATCAGTTGCTGCCGTGGTTTTACCGAACCGACCAGTGGGTGAGATTGACCTCTCAAACGCCGATCTCAGCCTTCTAGAGGAATTCGCCATTGTAATTGGAGAGCTATAAAAACAATTTCTGTATGTATTGATTATTATTTTTCTTCCTTAGTGCCCCAAGGCTTTTCGGTTGGGCAAACTTAGCGAGTCTCGAAGCGTTAATTTATAGCTGGGAGAAGAGGATGGGCAAATTGTAAATAAGACGACGGTTTAAGGTTTAGTTAGGAAAATGAACTGTAAGTCTGGTTAAAGTAACCATGGCAAAGAATTAACCCGAGAGTGGAGATTGATAGCCCTTTGTCCCAGCTGTAAAAATTGATTTATTTTGATGAGTGTTTTTTATCGTAAGTATTTTTTGTGAAAAATAATTTATGTTTGGCTAATTAATTTAAAAAATACTTCTGAGCAGTAATTAGTGTTTGACCAAGCTTTAAAAAATTACTTTTAAGTGTATTTTTCTCAAAAATAATTTTAGAGAAAAATTATTTTTTTCTGCTTCTCCAAAACTGTTTCTAATTCTTCTTAAAAATACTTTTTTCTTTTAAAAACTTGACCAAACATCTTAATTTAAAAAAAATTACTTTTACCTCAAAAAATATTTGGTCTACCAGAATATGGGATTTTAGTGGTTGAATATGGGATTTTCAGTGGACAGCGAGCGGTAGAGCAAAATGACAATAATTGGAGCCGTATTGGGCGACTGCTTATGCAGATGCAGAGGATAAGGCAGAATAGCAGGTACATAGATTAGAGTTGAACGGTAATAATCCTCTCCCGTTGATCTTAAGTCGTATCATTAACTAGTGAATTTATCCGTGCAACCGTTGGAAAAACTCTAAATAGTCTAACTTTAATAAATATTTTGACTTTTAAATCCAAATGGATAATATTTTATGTTTCAAGGTTTATATTTTGCTCTAATATCACTCAGGAGTTCTTGAATTTGAGGGAAAAATTGATCTCTTTTTATGCATATGGCTAACAAATTTTAAGAAAGTTCTTTATTTGTATAGTATTTAACTTTTTCCTTCCATTTGTGGGTTTAATTTAATGCTTTCATAAGTTTTTATTATTTAAAAATTTTAAAAAGAAGAGGTGCTGTCTTGGCTCTTTATTTAGTAATATTTTTTAATTTATATATAACTAATACTATATAATTTTTAATACATTAATAAGTATGTATAAAGACATAACTGCCCTTTTAAATATGTAGTACATCAAATTAAATAGCTAATAAGAAATAATTCCAACATTATTAATTTCAACATTATATTACATCCTATTCAGTGTTATCCTTATACGCCCTGCCAAAAGTCCCCTAAGCTATGTTAATAGAGTCTATTAGGACAAGTAATAGTTTACTTTTATGTAGCTCCTTTCAGATAAAATCTGAATCAATTAACGTTTTCATTCGAATTAATAAATTTAACGCTAACGGCTGCAATTCCCCTCCTTTATCTAGGGTAATGTTAGCAAGTTCACACAAATAAAGATATTCTAATTTTAGTTTACAGTTTTAATTTTTTTTAATATGCTGATAATATGAATTGAGTTTAGATGATTCATTGTTAAATCAATTTGGTTGAGACTTAAGCGTAATTGTTATTATTGTTGTGGTTTGTTTTCACTTTGTTAGAATCCCTTTTTTTTGTCATTACTTAACGAAAAACTATAAGCAACTAATAGAAGAAGAAATATTATCCTCATTAAGTACTTTAATCCCTAAAAATTTAATTATTGGTCATTGGTCTAATAATTTCATAGAATTTCTTATTGTGTCAAAGCTTGACGCTTAAATTTTACGATATGATGTATTAATGGCTTGAATTATTTTTTGAAAGCGAACCAAATGTAACAAATTCAAAGTTAGTTTAAAGTGTAAATGGTTTAGTTTGATTTGAAGAGTAGGATTTGATTTGATTTTCTCCTCAACCCAAGCCATTATACGCTTATATTTTATTGTTCATAAAGATATCTTTGATCTTTTAAAATGCCTTAAATTTATCCCCTTGCTTCATATGTGGGAAGCCCAACATAGACATAACGTCACATGAAAGGGACTATGCGCCAAAAGCATAAATTAGAATTGTTTTTTTTGCTTAAAACTTTCTGCCAATGAGTAATTAATAACGAAAACAAAGAGAGAGAAAAAAGACATCTCACCCAAGTTATTAGCCTATTATAAGGCAAAGAATTAAGATTTTTCGCGTTTTTATTTTATCTAACTTAGACAGACTGTATTTATAGAAAAAAGAACACAAGAAACACAAAGTACAATTTAATTTTTTTGAATTTACTCTTTATTACATTTAACAACTCATTAGTCCACAAATGACCAACCTATCACCAATATTGGCATCAACAAAGTAACGATAAGATTTTCTGTGTTGATGGTCCCAATAGAGTAAGGAATGGATTGGATTTGATCCACAAAAATTGGAAGATATCCATTTCTAAAGGCAATTTAAGTCCGACACAAAGAGGATAAGATCACCGAAGCCAAGGCCGGAGGAAGAGTATAAGTTACGGGTTCAGAAGAACTCAACAACTTTTGCTTATATCTTCATTTGAATTAAAAAATAATTAAATATGTATATATATTTAATTGTGAACCCATTAATTAGAATAAGCTATGAATTCGACAGCATATTAAGACCTATAAACATTAAATTCTAATTTCATATCTCACAAAGCAACGTAACAAAGTGATGAGATGGAGATTAAATCAATGCATTCGGCAGATAGACTCTAACCTACAGATTTGGTTGCTAGTGGTTGCTTGGATAAGTCATAAGGTTATCCAAATCAAGCTTAGATGATTATTTAAATTTCAAATTCACAATTTATTTACACACAAATAGTGTCAAGATTTAGAATTTAGAGTCAATACGCTTTGTTGTGAGTTCATTCTTTTAACTTGTATGCATTTTACATGATCTCTTTATAGGTACATAATTCAAGCTAAAAATAATACGTCTGGCTATTATCGAATTTCCCTTCCATTATTTCCATTTCATTTCTCAAAGGCTTTACAAGAAATGTTTTCCAGAAAGTATCAATTTTAAAACTGGTGTAATTTTAAGAGCTCCAATTTTTAAAGAAAATAAATCGAAAAGCAAAAACTAATATGCAATGGCGCTATCTTAATTTGGTTACATAATCATAACAAGTTGCAAAGTCATTTGGTTCTCTAGTGATAAGAACAATAATGTTAGTTAAATTGGTGTTGACCTTATAACCCTACCCTTTGGGATATACTAGGGTTGCTTTACAAAACTCTTTAATATATTGTTTAGTTTCATATCTTGATATATGCAACGTTATATTATATATATATAGTCATTTTGAATGATGTTGGTTGCTAACTTGCTCCTCTCACAAACTGTATAAGTTCCTTCCAAATCATATATACGACTTAATTAGTGGCTATAGATAAAAAAGTACTAATTAATGGATACGAATACCAAGTTAAGTTTTGTGAAAAAGAAAAATAAAGTAAAATCTAGTTCTAATTCGTGAGATCTTATTTTGACAAAATGACTTTATATGTTCCTACAATTGTCAAATATATCATTTACTTATAACATATTTATAAAAATAAACTAGAAATGATAGTAATTGATATGGTGACGAGTTAGAAGAAGACTAGAACTTGATGCAACTATGTTAATTGTTCTACCATGATCAGATTAATGGGGATTAACTATGTTGTGTTAAGTTATTAGAGTATGTTTTATTAAATGGAAAGAGAATATGACAAAGTAATAAGGGCTACTAACTGTAGTATGACTTTTTTTTTGTTTTTCCTTTTTCTTTTTTTCTTTTTGGGGTTTTAAATGGACAGTCAACAAGGATTAGCTCTAGTTCTAAGACTGTATTAAGGTTTTGAATAATAAAAAATATCAATGATAAATATATTTTTGGTTGATTCCAATCATCGCATTATAATATACACATGAAAATGTTAATAAATTATTGTTGTATACCAAATTGCTTGAGGTACAATAAATTAATGTCACAATTATAAATGTACACTTGATAATGTTTAATAAATTATCGTTGTGCACCAACTTGCTTAAGGTACTATAAATTAATATCGTATGATCACAACCACACATCATTTTTAGGAGGGTACTGGGTCTAAGATTTTAATTGTGATAAGTAAGTTATTCGAACAGGATTAGGGCATGTGTTAAGACAGAATGCCAGATCACAAATAACACATTTTCTTTTGTAGATACCAATGAAGTACTTAGCTGTTTATTTTCGAAAGAAGATAGTTTATGCCATGTATGAATAATGTCAAACAAGGATATTAATACCAGTCAAAAATATCTTTTAATTCTAAAAATACTACTCCCTCCATCTTATTTTATCAGTCGTAGTTACTAAAACAATTGTCTCAGATTATTTATATCATCTTAGAAATTCAAGACAAAATTAATTTTTTTTTTCTTTTTTTACCCTTAATAATAATTATCCTTGAAGACTACAAACACCTCAATTATGAATAACTTTGCTTAAAAATCAAAGAAGAAAGATTAAATATTAAGATATAAATAAGAGTAAAGTTGTCAAAATCACACCCTAATTAATTTTTCTTAAGGAGCGTGTACAAGAGAATCGTGACAGATAATTTTAGACGGAGAAAATAATTATTTTTGTAATGGCAACTGGAACAATATTAACTCCTATTTATTCATTATTTATTTATGTCACATCGCAGACAATAGCATATTTCCTTTCACAAAAAAATTACGGAGCGGAAATTATGGAGCCTAAACTTTTGTTAAAAAAATTATTATTATTATTACCTCTCTTTTTGAGAATATCTAATTCTGTATTTTAAGAAGGTGAAAGGAATTTTTGGCTGAACGAACTGAATAAAAAAACAAAAAGGGAAAGAAAAAATATGATACATGACACCAGATTCATGTACCCAGTACCCCACCTTTTTGTTTTTCAAAATGGAGAGTCAAGAAGGTATAGCTCCAATTTTAGGACTATGTAGTATTTGATTAACGCAAAGCATCAGCGAAGCTTCTAATTACTTGTTTATCTATTTGAATCGCGACAAAAATACAACTAATAACGTTTTATAAATTAGCGCTGCACCCCAACATGCTTAAGATATTATTAATCAATTCCTATGATCATGTTTAGGTGCCAACTTTTGAAGGGTACTGCGTAATCAAGAATTCAATTATGCTAATTAAGCGAGTCAAATCAGGGTTAGAACATGTGCTAGGACTTAATTAAGGGCATGAAATTTCGTATGCTAGTTGTCTAACACCTCAAATTATTCTTTGTCAAATATCTACTATCACTTTGCTAATTAAGGCTTAGACAGATGAGGTGACCAATCGACTGACACATTCTAAATTACCAAACCATACTTATCGTAGAACTTACCCTATAATTGTGTAAATATTCCCCTTCGGTCCTGAAATGACAAACATTAATACTGCAATCTAGTGGCTGGTTTACTAATATCAAACTACGATGACCATGATTGAAACACATTGATTGTTCAACACCTAATTATTTTGGGAACCTCAACATACAATACACCTTAGGCTCTTTGAACTGCCATCAGTGTTTCAGTATATACATAAAACCCAATACAAGTTACAACAGAAACAATACATCTCTCAGCTAGTCCTATTGCAAAAGGTGAAGTAGACTACTCCTGAATTGGTTTATCCTCTTCAATTCCTTCATCAAGTTTGTGCATATGCTCTTTCTTATAGACGCGGTGGCGCCTCTCTCTCGCATATATGATCCAGAATGTAAGAGAAAGTAACACTGCAACAGTTACCATCACTAGCCCAACATACACTCTTTTGCTATATTGCAGCAGACCAGGACAATGTATATTATATATGTCACCAAAAGTTTGCCTAACAAAATCACAGTCTTGCAGTTGAACCAAGAATGGACCATAATTGTACAATCCATAGCTCACATTTACAGCAGCAGCCATCTGACTGTAGAGAGTTGGAGTCAAACGGCCCGGTGTGACACAAATGCCACTCGGGGAAACTTGACAAACATAGTTGTTCAAAACCTGCATTGTGCAAAAATGAATATAACCAAAACAAGTTTAAGTTATATACACTTGACACTGTCAGTGCACAGAACATAAACTTAATCAGACTTTTTCATCTTTAGCAAGCAGATTGTCGCTCTAATCTTACTGTCAAACACGGAGGATGTACACAGTACAGACTAAGTTAGACATGCTTACTAATTTCTTCAAGATCATTTAAGCTGGATAATTGTCACTCGAATAGTAATACTTTACATGATTTCCACTTCATGAAGGAGCTTTAAGACATACCTGAGTTGCATTATCCAAGTCCACTTCAGATGGACTACAAGTGTGAGAAGTTAAGTCAGGATTAAACAGATTGCAAAGGATAGGCAGCAAAGGTCCTGATTGATTGTAGTAGAATGGGGCGAAGTTGGGAGAGAAATTGATGTTAGATACATTTGTAATAACCTGGTTGACAATATCAACCAGGTTATAATTCACTTCCTTGCTTTTGGTTAATGTCTCTTGTGCAGTGGCATAGTCCACACAAGGCAATATGTCATCTAAAGTTGTATGAGCAGTGGGGTTTTGGATCCACTGATCCACTGCTACACAAGTGTCTGCAGTCACGCTGAAACATTAAACATATAACAATTTGAGTTGTTTCACAAACTGGATTTTCATTGACAAGATAGTTACAAAAAAGACTTGAAAAGACTCATCAAAAAATACTAGATTGTCATTAACCATTTACAACAAAGACCTACTATTGAGTAATCACTCATTTTCATCATGTTGTCCTCCCAATTAGTTTCTGTACAAGGTTTAACATGACATTTTATGTGTGTAAATATAAGTAGCTCCAACCTCCCCCCCCCCCCC
>MCJB01049523.1:12207-30617 GCA_002018475.1 Nicotiana obtusifolia | reverse complement strand
CCCCCCCCCCCCCCGAGACTTGAAGTTTTCGGTGAACAAGATAGGTACAAAAACTGCCTACAGAGATAATATACAAATCTCATTGCATGTTAATCACTTCTAGAATGAGGCTGCTAGTTTAAGTTTGGACATTCTTCAGCAATCAGCTACCTCTGAAAGATTCTTACACAGTATTTTGGTAATATTGATACCTAAGGAAGCAATCAGGAAGCACCTGCTGGAAAAAACGATTACAAAGACAGACAGCGTGCCTAAACCCCAGACCACCAGCCCACTCTTCATTTTCATGTATTGGTGAATAGCTACAGATATCAGAACTACTTTTAACTCCAATATCATGTTAGGGATTAACTCCGTTTTATCCTGTTACATGGAGAAGCTGTATCCATAAGACGAGGGTTTGCCTAATCTGATAAGACATGTCATGACTAGCTCTCAGCAGCCTAGTGAAGCAGAACGGCAAAATTTATCTATGCTTACTTGTGGAGAACGAGAAATATGCCACATAAAATTAATGTCCCAGTGACAAGAATCCATCCAAAAATCACCAATCTGCACAAATAGAACATGAATTCTTTCAGAAAGAACTACAGAGGAAAGGAATGGAAAGACAATAAACAGAACCGTGTGGTAACTAAAAATGTGCACTCACATATAGACAAAAACTTGCATACCGAACATTGAAAATACTGGAAGGAGAAAGGACAACCACATCAAATTTTGTTAGCATAAAAGATGAAGAACCATTTAAATTTATGACATGTAAAAATCTAGTGACTGATCAAGGTAATCTTACCAAATCCAAGAACTATCAATAGAAGCATAAGAGCAGATAGAATGATGATCGCCACTCTCCTGCACAAATGCAACCACGGGCATTTACAGATATGAAATGCAACAACAATCTTGAAATGCCACTCACTTACACTGATTCTATGAGGTGTTCTATGTCACCCTTATTATCAGCTGTTTTAGTAGAAAGGGTACTAGCAGAAGAAGTAATCTTTGTTTGGATGTAATCAATGTCGGTTTGAACATTAGCAGGTATCGAAACGTTATCCACTGCAAGCTGTTTGGCAGCAGCTAGATAAACAGACACATTCATAAGATTATCAGCTGTGGCATTTGCCTGATGCACCACATAGTCCAATGTGTTAATTGTACTGCTGTGAAACTTCTCTTGGCCTGTGTATAAAATGAAACATCCAATGCTGCACATCGAAAAGCAAATACAAATGTGAGAATCAAACTCCAAAAGAGAAAGCAGATATAACTGTGTGAGTATGCATGTTTGAATGGGAAAATGTTCGTTCAACTTCTATACACCGCCAGAACAATGTTTACACTATCAGGTCACTTTTACGATACCTACAAATAAACGCTCATAAAAAGTGAGGTTAGTAACCTTGATAATGTTGGGTGTGCGAAGTCTCACATTGGTAGTTGAAAAGACAGTGAGATTATATATAAGTTGCAGGAATCTCTTAATCGTGACAGGTCTTTAATGTAACCACCCATAGGATTACTGACATGGAAAATAAGGCAGGTTAACTGCTGCAACAGGGTAAAATACACTAGTCATGTAAAAAAATTTACATATATATAAATTAAATCCATTTAGGAGAAGGGGGAGAGATGAATTAGTACATTGCAACAACAACAACAAACAGCAGCTCATTGAAATCCCACAAGTGGAGTCTGGGAAGGGTAGTGTGTACGCAGACCTTACCTCTACTCCAGAGGAGTAGAGAGTTGTTTCCAATAGACACTCGGCACAAAAAGATGGAACGAAAACAGTATAGCAGTAACAGCAAATGAAGAATTAGTACATTGCAGCAATGGTAAATAGTACGAGGAATATGAGGGAAAGAGCATAAGCCATTCGAGAGTATCCATAAGGTTCTCTTCTACAGCAACGGTAGCAGAGACCGAGGAGCAATAAGCAAAGACCAAAGGCCACAAACCAGACCAGCGCAGCAATAAAGAATGGAATTGCTGTATATGCCACAGACTGCATAGGAAAAAAAACTATAGCATGAGAGAACTATTGAAAGAAAAAATTTAAGAAATAAGTGTAAAAATATTTAACTTTTAACTCCTTGGTTTAAGCTGGTATATGTGTCCAAGACATTGAGAAAGTCTCAAGTTTAACAGTAGAAACTGTTTTTTAACCTACATTTTGTATTTAGACAAGATTTAAAGTAAGTAAATTACAAGAAAGGTTAAAATCTTGAAAACTTACAGCCCAGTAATGGCGGTCATTGATGTTCCATCCTCCAGTATATCTCTTAAAACCATTTAAAGGGTCTTTTCTGTACGTTCTCTTAGGAGCCAATGTAAGCGAAGAGCTCAAAACTGGAGGTTCAGCAATATTGGGAGCTTCAGCAAATATCCTTTTTGTACCCCTTGAAAATATGACCATATCATCTTCATTCCTCCCCTCCCTATATTCATCTAAAATAAAAGATCTTCAAAACATAAGCTGGAAAAAATGCATAATAGATTAGAACATTTTGCATAAAAAGCAAAAGAAGAAAAGGCTAAATACCTGATATGGGTGGTGATTGGAAATTAGACTCAGTTACTCCATGTGTGAAGGCAGAGAAAATGATGAAAATGGTTAAAAGAGAAAAGAGCATTGGCGTTTTAGGTAACATTGTGATAGTGAGTTAATGATTCTTCTTGTTCCTTTATGGGATTTTCTTGGTAGAGAAAGTGTAGCTGAGCTCAAAAACTTGCAAAAAATGAACAAAAAACTTCAGAAACTTGTGCAGGTTGTAACTGTTCAAAAGCATGTACGAAAAGCAAATGCGTTTACACAGACAATTGAACAAATGAGAGAGAGGAGGAGGGTGCAATTGAAAAATTATTATGGTAACTTTTACACTATCGATATTTTAACGTGTCGTAACAACATGTCATATTTTGTAAATACTAATTTCACTTATTATAAATAGTTACGTATAATTATATCTCAAGTGATCTCATATGGTAAAAAGAATTTCACAATGTCAGCATAACAAAATTAAACTTGAGTTCAAAGTTTGGAAGTATAATAGGGAACCTGGAGAAAACATGTCCATTGCCCATAATTAAGGACTGTGTATATTCCAGACTATTGTATGGAACAACTTTTTCCTATTTCACCACTATACATAAGGGTGTCAAATGGGCGGATCGTATCGGATATAGGTGGATAGGAAAAAGATCATGCAAGAACGAAAATATTATTTGACCTGATCCATATTTAATAAGGATAAGAAACAGGTTAACCGGCGGATAATATCCATGGCTTCTTGAATATGATCACTTTTAAGAGAATTATAGTTTCCCAAATTTGAGGAACCTCTAATTTAAAGTTTTACAAATGTAAAAGTTAAATCCATTAGTTATCTATTTTCTATGTGAATAATATGATTCTTATTCATATCTAATCCGTTTTTAAAAAGTTCATTATCCATTCTATTTTTAATAAATAATATGGGTGGATAACTATTTTCTGGAAAAAAAAGCTCATACTCAATTAATTAATTTCTCTGTTAGGAAAGAAATAGAATTATATTAGTAGTAGGCGAGTAGTTACTTTAGGACTATAAAGTATCAGCGCTATAGTTTAACTTATAATTATAAACTTGAACATCTTAACTTAAGTAGTTAACTTATATGAATGCTAAAACGCTACACAATTAATCCGGTCCAAATTAGAAAAGTAATGGTCCGTAATTATTGTCACATTAAGCATTTAATATATTAAAGTTGTGTTTTGTGTTGAAACTGACCTACAATTACAGTTCTCGACATGGTTGCAGCGTGGAATTTTGGTTTGTCTCCATTTGATTAAGAATTTGCATTTTGTTTTTCTTTTAATCATGTACTAATTGCTAATGCTATCTCACTAGTTGAGTTATGCCTAGCCTCAACTCACACAATTCCTCACTATAGCTTAATTATTTACAAGTATGGGCAACCTAAGCCTACATACACAAACAACTTTATCTTCTATTTATTTTTTATAATTTTATCTTTTTTTATGGGGATGTTAGTTCCTTTTCTTTTGCCTTTTCTTAAATGCCCTAAGCACTAAACAAATCATCTTAAGATATATTTTCTGGCAATCAAAAAAAAGTATTTGATTATTTAATTGGAAAAATGTGAGATTACTACTTAATATCATAAAATTTTCGGTTATGGAAAGCTTAAAGATTCTTTTGTGATTTATCCAATTATTGCAGAGGGTCAGACTCGATATGATGATTAAGATTCGTTTATATAACTTAAAAAAACGTAGGACCTTTTTTTTTTTTTTATATGTTGCAATAGGATTTGTATTGTAATCCATAAAACTTTTTATTTTAAAATTTTAGCTCTTGATAAAAAGAAAATACATACACCTTTATAGCCTGTTTGGTCAAACTTCTAAAATCAGCTTATTTTGAAAAGTGTTTTTCTCAGAAATACTTTTCAAAAAAGTACTTTTAGTAAGAAGCAGTTTGTGTTTGGCTAACTAATTTAAGAAGCACTTTTGAACAGTGATTAGTGTTTGGCCAAGATTTTGAAAAATATTTCTAAATATATTTTTCTCAAAATTATATTTTCTGTTTCTCAAAAATTACTTATACTTCTTCTGAAAAATATTTTTTTTCGTTCCAAAAAATTGATCAAATACTTTTTCGGCCAAAAATACTTTTCACAAAAAAAATTACTTTTGGCCCAAAAAATACTTTGGCCAAACAGCTATTAGTCTTTGGTGGCCAAACAAATGCACAACATTTTGGGGGGCTCATTCTCCCAGAATTACAGAGCTCCACAAAGATGGTACACTTTTTGACTTTGGATACTATAGTGGGCCCAAGGTCCAACAAAGTAGACCCCAGAAGTGATTTACCTCAATTACCGCAAGACCCAAAATGTTGCTCTACTCTGATCTGGTTCCATTCCCGCCTTTAATTTTCACCTTTTAAATTCAAGGTCAAATGTCACTTTTTCTGGGGGTTTTTTTCTTTTTTTTGGGGAAAAAATAAATTCTCCAATTTCCTTTAACAAAAAGAATGAAGTGAAAAAGGAGGACAGATGCAGGGGATTAATTTGAAGCGAGCGAGCGAATATAATTTACATCAAAGGGTATCACGGGATACCTCTTTATCAATAATTTTAACCAAGTATATAATAAGGAAAATAAAAATACTAAGTATAAATATAAAACGTAGCTTATCATATAGCAACTTATACAAGTGAATATTTCAGTCTTGTCGAGCGAAACAACCACAAGTCATCCTTAGTGCTCCAAAACACCCTTTTGCTTGCTTGAGCAACGGCGCGTAGGCGTCCAGAGCAAGCATCTATATATTTTTTTAAAATATCGATATCACTTGTGAAAAATCATGACAAATAGGCATATTGCATGGTATATTACTAAAAAGCATCTATCTATTGTAAGACATGCTTGGAAGGAGAGCATGGGACTTGGAAGGAAACAGACATATCCAATGAAAGCAAATGACATGAAGCCTTAAGAATAGCAAGAAAATTTTAGTGGTGTTAAACAATCGTAATGTACTAGACTGAAAAGGTAAGAAGAAGTATTAAAGCAAAAAACAGTGCAATATACTAAAAGTAAAAGATGGGAAAAAAGTTTAATTTTTTCAAGAATACGAGAGAGTTTCGACTTTAGAGGGAAGCTTACCAAAGCAAGAATCGTTTACCTCAAAAGAAATCCAAGCCTAACGGATGGAATAACAAATTAAGTATCAAGATTAGGAATTAAGCCCAAATATAGAACTAAAACACAATAAATTAATTATATACTGAAATTTTTAACGACGTACTAAAATTGTACAAGTAGTTATACTCATGGTTCTTCCGTTTTGTTCTCTGCCGATTATTTTATGTAATTAATTGTTTGGTTTCAATTACTGTGTTTCTATTTATTAATGAGAAAATTAATATGTCTTTTAATTTTGTGAAATTATCTAGTAATAATTAATGAGATTTTTTCTGAAATACTGTGATATATACTAATAAAGACGAAAACAACACGAAGATAATGATAATCATAACAATAAGGACGACAGCGTCGTTAACAATAGAAACAAGGATAATAGTAATGATGATTGATGACGATAATGATGTATATACCAAATGAACGTCTTGGTTAATTATGAAAATTAAAATATTAACAGACGAATGAAGAATTAGGCGATGATTGAAAATCTTGAGTTCTCTAATTTGTCTAATTATCTTATCTTTTGTGTAGTACTGGGGTGTCAATGAATATTCGGAAACCGACAAAAGAACCGTACTGCATCCAATCGATTTTTAGGTTGTTTTTAAAGAAATCGTAGATTTTTATATAAATCTATAACCGCACCAATAATTAGGGTAAGTTTTTTAATTTATAAAAATAAATCGAAAAATACCGAACCGTACCGAATAAATTTTACATGCGAAAAATATATTTATATAGTAAGTTTAAAAACAATAATGCATTAAAGTTTTCTTTGGGCCTTGGAATAATGAATTTTTACAAGCCAACAAGTAGTTAAACTCAAAATACTAATTTCTAAAACCTATTATGCTACTTCTACTTAAACTAAGTTATTTCAAGTATCTTCATTAGCAAGACACAAAGTATTCTAGCGATTATGAGTAGCGAATTACAATGTATTGAATATGTTTTCTTTTTGAATATTTAATCTTCTATAAACTTTATTCTTGAGTCTCAGTTTGGTTAATATCTTTCCACTCGTGTGATTTATATTTTCTTTGCCTTTGCTTGGTTTCTTTTACGTTGTTGTAGAATAGTTGATGGATCTATACTCTAGCCATCTTTTATTTTTTTTAATTCATCACCCTTTAAACAGTAAAAATATCTAGAGAGTTTTGCTAAATCCTATAAAAGAACGTATTTATTGCATTCTGCTTCTATTGGTAAATTTTACATGATATTTAAAAAAAATATCAAAAATTAACTGAACCATACCGATACCGAAGAAAAATCGACATGATTGAAAAGATTCGAAAAGTTTAATTTTAATTATACTTAATAGAATGACCGAAAAATAGATATGATACCATTGACACCCCTAGTGTAGTATAACATAAGGCAGATTAAGCAAAATTTCTTTGAGCATATTTAGTGAAACTAAATCCTCATGAGCTTTCCTTGAATAAGGATTTTATAAATTATTAGCCTACGAAAAATTAGATGAGAAAAATATATTTTAAAAAGTATAATTCATAGAAGACTAAGTCGTCAAGGGACTGAGAAGGAGACTGAGACTGGGTCAGCGTAATAAATGGGTTTCTTGATATGGTAATGGCGTATAGTTAACTATATCAACACAAAAAAAAATATTCTTTTTCTCTTCCTCCTTTTAAATTTGTTTTCTTTTAATTACATGAGATATTGGGAGAGAGGAAGGGAAGGACAAAGCAAGGTCATACAAGTTGAATCCACAAAACCACTGAGTTGTGCGTCCATTTGCTCTTAATATGAAACGACTAGCACCATTAATATATCAAAAGACAACCTACTCATTAATTTGCTAGGCAAATCTACACAAGTTACCACTTTTTCCTAACGTTGATAATATTCTAGAATTGCTAGGAAACTGTAGTACAGCTTAATTAATTGTTATTTTGAAGATCGTTTTCCATATACTGCCCCTCCATAAAGAAATATCACATTCAAAGTACCTTGCATTTTCTGCTTATAATAATATAATCATTTTCTTGCTCCTACTTTTCAACTTAAAAGAGAATGAAAAGACAGCAAAAAAATTATCGACCTTTCTCATCGTTGTTAGCAGGCATGGTTTGACTATATCCTTTTCTAATGAATACTTGGAAATCAATCTTCATTTTTCTATCTTGACAACGATTGCAACCAAAATATAAAATACATAAGAAGGTCACCAACAACATATGATAAATTCTCATCATCAATATCTTAATGTTCTTCTTGTAGTATTCTTTTATAGCTTTGAAATTTCACAAAAAAAAAAAAAAAAATCCAAATGGTTTGTTCAACTTTCTTTGACATGTTCACCGCAAACTTCAGTATACATACTCTCTGAATCTGATCCATATAACTCCATTATAGTACACCTCCAACACCACATCTAATCCACCCAAAATACCAAAAAACTTGTGTCCAGAAAATGTATAGAGTTGCAAGTGCATCAGAGTACTTGGTGATCACAGGGCTAGGGATCCCTGATATAAATATAGCCAAGAAAGCTTGGGTACTTCCTGGACAGTCTAGTAGAAAGTTTGATGTTTCCCCTGTGAATTACACTTTTGAAGTCCAAGCCATGAGTGCTGAAAAACTCCCTTTTGTTCTTCCAGCAGTTTTCACAATCGGTCCTAGAATTGATGATGAAGGCTGCCTCTTGAAGTACGCAAAACTCATCTCTCCACATGACAAACTCTCAAACCATGTCAAAGATCTTGTTCAAGGTATAACATCTATTTTTTCTTTTTCTAATAATATTGGTGTCTAAAAGCTTGACACAACTCGAGTATTCCATAGTATACCTGCTATCTCCCACCAGCATAATACTGGTAACTCTACCCAGTAATATTTAGGCAGAAAATTACCTATTTTTTGTCGCTTCAGGATTTGAACCCAAGTCCTCTATGGTTTTCATCCCATTTCATTGACGGTGCCCTCGTATAACTCCATATCCAGACGAAGTATATTGTCTATGGGTTTAAAGGAACCCAATATTTTTATGCTAAATATAGATATATAAGAGAAAACCCACTAGAATTTAACAAGTATTGAACATAGAATTTTAAAAAGTAGAATGAACTGAGTGCTAAGAACCTTAAGGTTGAATCATCAATTTTAAATACTACTCCGCCTATATTTGAGTACTATCATTAATTTGGTTATTTTCACTTGTTCAAGGTATCATTGAAGGAGAAACTCGAGTTCTTGCTGCATCAATGACAATGGAGGAAATATTCAAAGGAACCAAAGAGTTCAAACAGGAAGTATTCGGGAAAGTCCAACTTGAACTAAACCAATTTGGGCTATTAATCTACAATGCAAATGTCAAACAGCTAGTTGATGTTCCAGGACACGAGTACTTCTCCTACCTGGGTCAGAAGACACAAATGGAAGCTGCAAATCAAGCGAAAATAGACGTTGCAGAAGCCAGAATGAAAGGAGAGATTGGAGCAAAGCTAAGATCAGGACAAACACTACAGAATGCCGCAAAAATTGATGCAGAAACAAGGATTATATCGACACAAAGGGAAGGAGAAGGGAAGAAAGAGGAGATGAAGGTGAAGACTGATGTGAAGGTTTATGAAAACCATAGAGAAGCAGAAGTTGCTGAAGCAAATGCAGAATTGGCAAAGAAGAAAGCAGGGTGGGCTAAGGATGCACAAGTAGCAGAGGTGGAGGCAGAGAAAGCTGTGGCTTTGAGGGATGCGGAGTTGCAGAGGGAAGTGGAGAGGATGAATGCTTTGGCCATGACAGAGAAGCTTAAGGCTGAATTCTTAAGCAAAGCTAGTGTTGAGTATGAAACTAAGGTTAGCCTAATGCCTTTGACAACATAATGGGCCATGCTTCATTGTCTCTATACAAACTTTT
Source organism: Nicotiana obtusifolia (assembly GCA_002018475.1). Taxonomy (NCBI): domain Eukaryota; kingdom Viridiplantae; phylum Streptophyta; class Magnoliopsida; order Solanales; family Solanaceae; genus Nicotiana; species Nicotiana obtusifolia. The sequence continues at coordinate 21,016 of MCJB01049523.1, read as the reverse complement.
ACTAAATAATATTGATTACGAGAGAATCAACAATAATTCAAAAATTCATGAACAATTTTTACGTTGTTACACCTTAAAGAGGGATTTAAATTATATACTACGATGATTTGTTACACTAACAATGTAGTTTAAAATTATGGTATAGTAGGTCAGTTACTATTTTTATTAAGCTACAGATTAATGCTTATCACACCAATTTATATGTAATTATCTTACAAGTAATCTGATTATCTAAATTTCACGGTCAGAGCATAAACCTAAAAAGGACAAAAACGAAACTATGAAGCTTCTAATGCCTCATTTTCTAAAGGTGCAAGAGGCAAATTGGGAGCTCTACAAGAAACAAAAAGAAGCAGAAGCATATCTCTACGAAAAGGAGAAAGAAGCAGCAGCACAGAAAGCAATTGCAGAAGCTGATTTCTACAGTCGTAAACAGATCATTGATGGAGATTTATATGCAAAAATGAAGGAAGCAGAAGGACTTAAAGCTCTAGCAGAAGCTCAAGGCACCTATTTGCACTCTCTCTTAGAAGCTTTGGGTGGAAACTATGCTGCTCTAAGGGATTACTTAATGATAAGTGGTGGAATGTTTCAAGAACTTGCCAAGATTAATGCTGAGGCTATCCATGGCCTACAACCCAAAATCAGCATTTGGACAACCGGAGGATCTGAGACAGCAGCAGAAGGTGGTGGAAGTGCCTTAAAAGAAGTTGCTGGCATCTACAAAACATTGCCACCATTGTTCAAGACTGTTCAAGAACAGACTGGAATGTTGCCACCTTCATGGATGGGCACCATGACTAATGACACTAGTCATTGACTCTTGTTCTCTTCGACGAATAATGTAATTATCAAAATGTCACACTTTTGCTATTTTGTTCAAATAAGAACCCCACGGGAATGGTCCACTACATTAGTGCTAGTGCATGTGACTTGAGGCTTGCTCAGTTAGTGAGGCATGTCTACTTCTAAGAAGCAGGTCAAAAGTTTGAGTCCTGAGGAGATGATTGTTGAACTTAAGAAAGTTCAATGGCTTCCGTTTTTCTACATCTCTTTCTTACATGTTGCCCAATTAGATGTTGGGATCTTTTTTAATTGGGCATCTTTGATTTGCTTTTCCAATCAACTTATTTACTAGTCGAGCTCAGCAACGTCAAATGAATGACTATTAGAACATGAAAAACAGCGGAATATAAAATGAGACCTGGCAAACTATTTCACTGCCTTAAGTTGTGAAGCACAAAGAATTAAGTTGTGATTAAGTTTTTTTTTTTTTTTTAAAAACGATCAGAAGAAAACAGAATAACTGAAAATGAAAAAAAGGCCCCGAAATTTCACTGTCACAGCCAGCTCACAGCATTGATGATTGGATTTGAAAGAACAAAAGAAGATAATAATCATACCCCTTCCCCCAAACAAAACAAAAGAAAAAAGGAGGAACCTGTGTGCTACAATAGAAGACAGAACGTGCGCAACTCTAGAACAAAATCTCAAAACAAAAGAAAATTGATATTAATATAATGGAGAAAAACATGGAACAGATAGTAAGAAGAAAAAGGATATGCATTAAAGAATCATGAAATTGAAACAAATTTGATGTGTCTGTCCTAAGCAAGCAGCAGCAGCCAACAGGGAAAGAGAAATGGCAGCATCCAAAAATCAGTAGAATATGTGGGATCAAAAGGGGAATTCATGGTACCACGTACACTCATTTAGTACCCCACTCCAAAATACAAAATGAACAACTAGTACACAGTTCACAGTAGAAGCGTCTACTTTAAGACCATTAAAAGAAATTCATAGGCAATAAAATCATAAAGCTCTAAACTGCAGGGGAAAATATCCAGCCATTCAGTGTCCGGTAGAGTTTTACAATCTCTGTACATGGAATCCTATTGTATAACAATTGAAAACTGGGTGATACAGTTTTCTCCTAAGCACAATGAAAATCTATAAATAGGAATGACCAGAAATGCCAAGTGCAAATAGCAAGGTATACCCTACAAATAGTTATGGCTCAAGATGGCAAATTCACCTGGTTTAGTCAAGGATGGACACTTCAACAAGGTCACATAGTCCCGTCCACTCGGATATGGAATGGTGGCCCACGACAAAATATGGACTCGTCGCATGAATTAGCTCTTGCTCTGGCTCGCAGCATTTCATTAGCATCATCGATCACAGCAGCAGCTAATAGTGTGTACTCACCAGGAACCAGGAAATACAAGGAGAACGAATGTCTATATTCCTTCAGTGGAGGTACCTCCATGGTGACACCGCTGAGAACACCTAAAAATGATCAAGAAACCATAAACATATCAGATCAAGAGCGATACAGGTCTTCATTTGCACATCATGTGTATAGTTGACCTCTTAATTTTTGTAGAGTGAAGGCAGCATTCATAAACAAAAAAAAAAACAAGGCAGATAATGAAAACTTCCCTCATTGATTGGACTACTCCAAAATAATTACAGAAGTTACTGAAATAGCACTATGCTCATAACTAAGTATTTGGTAAATGTTGAAATGCTACACATGCAAAAACAAAATTACAGTGGCAGTTCAACTTAAATAAGAACATGGAAAAGGGAGAGAACTAATGTTTTAGAATAGCACCTGCCCATAACACTGTCGCTTTATCACCTTCGACGCAGTTCTCCCCAGCTATATCTCTGCATGTGATGCTCAGACTGACTTTAATCATTTCCTTGGTATTATTGCGTACCAGCACTTCTATCGGTGTCATGTCATGAGCTCTTAATGAACCTTTACGTGTACCCTGAATATCAGATTCTTCATCCAAATTAAGTTCAGCAAAATCTTGTAGAGTATTTTTGCCACACCTAAACCCAAAGGTCAATGGATCTGGTAGTAATACATCCATCATGGATGATTGTAGGGCAGCCTGTATTGCATCTTTTATGTTTAGTTCTCCTGAATTGTTTCGGCCGGATTGCCACCTGACTTTAATTCTAGAGATTAAATTCTTGATGGAAGCATTAAGTTCAGCTTTGCTACTTTTCTCCGAGAAGCTCGATCTTCTACTAGTGGTCCCATTCATTTGGGACTCCTTAACCAGGAAAGAACCATCAAGAACAGGTAACTTAAAATGTTCTAATGGTATTAACACCCTGGCAGTATAATCTCTGTCAATCCTAGTTTTAGGATAATCATATTCAGGATTTCCCTCATCATTAGAATCCTCGATATTAACGGAGACCCCAATCTCAAAGACAACATCAGTTGGATTGGATAACTCCAGCTCGAGGAAGCGCAGGCCCCAACTTCCTCTGTAAGGATCAATTTTCATGAATCTATCAGTACGAGGGGATTCCCCGGTGGAACTGGTTTCCACTTGAATTTTTGAATGATTCTCCCCCACATGAGCAGGGATCTCCATAGATAACAAACGAGCCTTCACAAGAGACAAACCCTGCAAAACACATATGTTCAGGGGAACGACTAAGCGCCTACCAGGAGGAACAGATCCATTTGTTGGTGCATCTCCAGAACAAGCAAGTGGGCCTGATAAGAGAAGCAGATCAGTCACTATAGAAAGATTTTTATGAAACCCAACTCCAAATACCAGTTAGAGAATCTAAATATCCAGGATGAACTAGTGAACAACAAGAGTAGCAGATCATTAAGCAAAACAAAAAGACATGAAATCCAACTGAATACCAATCAGAGAACCCAAATTTAATAAATAATAATGAAATATTGGCAGGCAAACAATAGTCTAAATCATGAACCTTTTGCTGAAGCATGAAGCTATTACATTTCTTGCTACCCATTTCTCTTTTGACTGCTTCTATAGCTGAAAACTTGACAGGGTGCCGGTGCAACCAACAGAAACAAATCGAAAACAATTAAAATCTCATCTCACGTTGCACACTTTCTCTTACTAAACCTCCTTGGCATGCAATCATGTCACTGACCAACTAATTGACGTTCTACATCATTTTACATGGTCTCCTAGCATTGTGCAGAAATATTCTACATAGACCCATAGAGTAATTTCTGTTTTATGTTCCCAATTTTACAACCCAATATTTGATTTGGTCCCTAACATTTGATCTCTCTCAATTGTATCCTAAAGGAATATGATCCCTCTTATGTTGGTGCAGAAGATCACTGCCAGTCCAACTTTCACATTGAAAAAGTGGCTATGCACAAAATAAAAAGAATAGTGGCGCTAACCTCCATATCCAAATCCACACGCAGTGGTTTAAGTGCTAACTCATATGGAAAAGAAGAAAAAAAAAAAGGACCATGCATAATGGTGAGGAAAGCAACACAAAAAAGAGGGGCTCCAAGAGAATGCAGGGACTTCCTCGTCTGGTTGCAGTGACATATGTTCATATCATAAATCCAGGATGCAGCATTCATGTTCAACAATAGTGCTTCATTTCCCTAGTCTATCGCATACCTTGGAACATTCAGTTGAATGCTTACCTGCATAGTGGATCAGCAGCACAGGGCTGCTTCCATCCTTTAGTTGCCTCCCAGTGCTTCCAGATATGTTCTTGCCAGGTGCAGCATCCAGATCCGAAAGTCCAAGCTGCCAAGCCTTTAAGGTGACAGGTATTCTCACTTCAGCACCGACCTTCAAAGGAAGGGAAGACTTCAAGGTTTCATAAGCAATTGACTGGATTGAGTCTTGATTTTTTCCAGATAATGAAATGTGGGCTTGCTCAATTGGAACCGTCCCGGCATTCGCCAAACTTATCTGCACTTCCCGAATCTCGCCTTCATATAAAATTATAGCACCATCACTACCCACAACACGTGATATTAGCAATGGCAAAGGCGGAACCACTGAAATATTTGGAACCGTAACATTTTTCAACTTTGGTGACCCACAACAGCGGAAAGGGTCAGACAGCACAAGTCCTTGAGCCGCTCCCACGAGAAGATTATCCACATCCTTAAAATAATGTTCAGCGATAACACCAAAACAATGAACAATACATCCCGGAATTTTCAGTGAACCTACTTCAGTAGGAATTCCAGCTAATGCTATTACTTTGGAAGAATTAGGAGGCAGACTAACACTGATGGGAAAAGCATCAAAATTCCCTGAATGCACAGATAGATATATACTATCCACCTTCAAATCAAATCCACAAGGATTTGCCAACTCCACTAACACTTGTACTGCTTCACCTACAACCCATATAAGCTCCTGCTTACTGCTTTGATTCGCCTCCCCTTTGCTGAAAGGTGTATAAATGAAAGGTCCTGAAGGAGCAGCCCCCGCCCACCAATCATCTCTCCCATGATTACGTTTTACTATGTCCTGTTGGGAGGAATGAAGTGGAAAAGAATGCAACCTGGGAGCATTTATATAGAGGAAAGGATAATTAGGCTTCTGAATCGAAATTGATCTGAAAATAAGATCATAGATTGCAGACGCCATAAAGTTCAAAACAGTACCAGTATGCGGGGAAATTATTCCAAACTGCAAAATATTAATGGTACATACAAGGAAACTAAGAATGAATCAGATAATATCTACTGCTTTCTGAAGAGACTAATGAAAAATTTTCAAACAAGTATTCGCAAGTGTTCCACCATTAGTAATACTGTTATAGTAGGGTGAGAGATGGACATACATCAGAGGAATAGTTTTATGATAAAAAGGACATATTTATGGAACATTACAATTTTTCTGATTTTTTATGAGCTTATCAGTAAAGTAAACTCCTAGTTATATGCTGAAGAAATGGTTAATACAGGGATTGGCCTTAAAACAAGCAATTTGAGCATCTTACAAGCCTGAGCTAGTTAGCAGTGTGTAACAATAGATCCTGAAGTAACACCAGCATTGTCAATGTACTTCTGATTCAACTTAGAACAAGTATCTAACTCCAAATTCTATGTACAGATGCATGTTTGCTTGGATTAAAAACCGAAAAGAATAAAGAGTGGAGGGCACCAAAGGCAACTACCATATAACTAGATCTTTCTGAATTGCTAGCTCCCTTCATTTACTCCACCTATTCCTCCTTTAATCATCTCATACACATTAAAAGATGGTATAAGAAGAACAGAATACTTTTAGTATCTACTGAAGTGCAACATAAGCAACCCAGGACTAGAATAACCATTAACCAAATAGGAAACTGGGAAAGCAAACCATATCAAAAGATCCAGGAAGACTATCAAAAGATAGCCTTTATAGTTTGTTTCATCCTTTTTTTCATCAGAGATACTAAAATGGTCACGAATGACAAACCTACGTCTGACACTACCAAGATCAAGCTAGACATATCTCTGGTAATTTCTTCACCAATAACCCGTCTTCAACATAAACATGAAATCACAACTCAGCTGATATTCCAGCTCCTATTTTCTGTTGATATATCTCATTTCAGTTCCTAGTCTCACTTATAGTCACCAGGAGTAAGAAAATAGCTGCTACAGATAATTAGGTTAACTACTCTGCCCTGATAGTCTTCCTTTCAAACTTCCTTTCACTCCACTTGAGCACAGGAAGAGTCCACCGCTAGCATAAAGCTTAAATCATTCATCAGCTGATCAGGGGCGGATGCACATGGAAGAGGGTGGGTTCACGTGAACCCATCCTCCTCTTCCTAAATTATGTATAGCACTAGCGAACGCAAGCTCAAGTGAGCACTTTAGTGCATTAGTAAGGAGGTGCACCTTCTACCTTTTAGTCAGGGGTTTGATCTCCGTACTCTTTCTTCTTTTAAATCATATTTTAATTAATAAAAAGGGTTAAATCCCCATGCCCCTGTCGCTTTTTCTAATTAAACACGCTTTTTTGTTTCCTTTTCTTTATTGGTTACACTTTTTTTTTGGTTCTTTTTTTTTCCTTTCTCTTTCTTTAGTCTTTGTTTTGACTTTTCAAATTCTTAAACAAAAAATACATCTCCCAAACACCGTCTAAAAAACTTGGGTCTCTGACGCTCATGGTGCACCCATGCTCTTAAAATCCTGGATACACCTCTGCAGTCTTAGCACATTCAAGACAGTGAAACGATCTCTGTAATGGTTCACATCATTTTTTGGGTAAGCAATTCAAAAAAATTTCTTTCATGTCACACTGAGACGGTATCAACTTTACATAGGTATAGCCTCAGTCCCAAACAAGTTGGGTAAGCTATAAGAATGCTCACTAATTCATTAAATTCATCTCAGGTCAACATTTATGGTATCAATCCAGATATCTATACAAAGAGAATCGTTTTCTTGATACCAAAATAATAAAAAAGAATTAACTTAAATAGCTGCCCATCCAAACGCTTAAACTAAAAATAGTCGGCGGATGTATAATATATGTATAGTTCTTGTATAATATGCGTATAACCATGTATAATAAGTGTGTAAGCTAAGTATACAGGCTAGAAAAAGTAAACAGTAAATCCGACCAGCTATTTTTGTAAAGATCCTAAATAATGAATCAAATTAAACCTTCTTTTAACACGTTAGAGACATGACTTTAAAGAAAATTCTATAAGAAATGCTTATTCTTTTGCAACATCATATTACACCAGAAAGGTAAATGCAAAATGATATGAATATTAACCACCCACCAATATATATCGTACAAGGAGCCCAGGTGGGGCCAGGACTACCTCTCCCTTAGAATGGCAATATCACCACAATCTTCCAGCCTCGGGTAAAAACTAGAGAATGAACTTTTAAGATGTGCCATCTTATATCTATGAAATACGAAGCGCAAAACAAGGTGATTTAAATGGTTTTCCATGTAAATATTTGGAACTACACAGTTCAATGTGCTAAGCGGAAAATAGAGTGTTAAAGCATAAGATACCATCTTCGTATATCCCTTCCCCAATAAATGAGAAAAAGAAGATTGGCCAGCTTAGAGGGAAGATGAAAGTAAAGAACATATGAGCTGAAACATTTGCTTATTTATGAAGAGAAGGACTACTCTAAACACTGAAGAATATTACAATCTCTCAATCACATCAGAAGCTTTATTATATTTCACAAGCAATACCTTATAAAAGGTAAGGCCGGATCAGCACAGCGAGTTCCTGAAGGAAGTCTCTCTGATGCATTTGAAAGTGCACTTGCAAGACCATTTTGCCCAGCAGGTGTAATAAGAGGATAATAGGACCTAAGAAGACGTGCTGCTGCACTCCATGCAGTAAGAGGATCTCCACCACGAACAGCTGATAGAAGTATTTCCCTCAGCACAACCATTTGAATGCTACTCCATTGAGATTCAAATAGTGAGACTATCCAATTGTGATGCGCTTTTCCACCATCGGAATGATTTTGTCCATTTTCCTTCATAAATAGTATAAAGTAGAAAACAAAAGTTAAGTCTTTATTAGACACATGAGGTAAAAGAAACCATGATGGATACACTTGTGACACATTCACCATGCATGTGTTTTGACTCAACAATCGAATGTAATATTCATCAGTAAACATACTTTGGCGCAATATAGTGCAGTGCTAATAAATTAAATCTAACCAGACGGGTACTCAACAACTTTCATTTGCTTTTTCTTTCTATTCGTCTGGAACCTAGCAGCTCCTGCTGATGAGTAAAATATATCAGTTTCTTTCTCGTTCCCTTTGCCAAGATTATTAAATAACTACAAGTGGTGACAGACCTATATTCAGTCTTAAGTTCATCATTAGAGATGTAAATTTCATAAGCCTGAGGAGACAGTTTATTGGAAAAGTTATGAAGGCGAATATGACCATTTATATCTGATGTATGTGAGCAAAAAAAGCTACCAAACCACACAGTAGAAAGATTTTTCCTTCTTCAAAAACAGTACAATGAAGGACGTCGCGCTTTCT